>JANHJO010001967.1:295452-311926 GCA_032468235.1 Pseudoxyrhopus heterurus | reverse complement strand
CTTCAACTCCCAGAATTCCTGAGCTAACATGACTGGAGGAGGAATTCTGGAAGTTGAAGTCCACAAGTCTTAAAGCTGCCATGTTTGAAGACCCAGGTCTGGAGCCTCAGCTTGACTGCATATGAAAGTACTTCCAAGCCCTCCTTGAGTTTCTCCCAGCCAGGGTGAATTTAGCAATCAAGCAGCAGCCTCAATGCCAGTGATCCAGAAAAAAAAATGCTTTGATTCTCCAAAACCTCCTGGACTTAAGGACCAAAGTACCTTCATCATAAGACCTGTGCAACAATGGTGGGATACTCTTGAGTCTCAAGCTCATCTTCTGCCTCAAATATGTATGCTAGTGCACGGACCTCAGTCCCCGGCGGATGAATCCCCCCATATGTCTCCAAGTCATTGCCAGTTTTATATGCTGGTCACATGTTGTAGCAACTCTTTTAAAAACTTATCACTGAGCGAGCATATCTCCTTTGTGAACATCCTCATTATCGTTTCATTGTCCGGCAAGGTTCCTGGTTCACTGCCATGAATATTGACTTCATGCTTGCTTTTCTAATTGAATTACAGGCGGTTTCCTGCCTACTCTCCTTGTAGCCTTGGCGGTAGCTTGAATAGAGGGGCAAAGAAAAGCTGTTTGCTAGAGCTGCAGGGATAACAGGGGCCGTGTCACATTATTGCTACAATGATTTATTGAAAAGAGAGAGGGGACTGGGGAGAGGAAGGCACCCTTGCTCACTTTTAGCACCAGCTGCTTGCATTCTTTTTTGTGGGTTTCAGTATTCTAAAAAATGGGGAGGAAAAAGAGATTAGGTTATTAATGGATTCAGGCTCAGAAAAAGGCCTTCTTCTTTTTGCAAAACCATGCTTCCTTATGCACACACATGTTTAACATTAGAAGGAATCTACAGTCAGGCACTAAAGAACATCAGTTTTCAGGAATAATGGTACCAGCAAAAAAGGAGACCCTCCTGAAATCCATTAATAATTGGATTCTGCTGCTAGATTATTTACTGCTACCCTGCAATACATACATACACACATATATGCATACATGCATACATACATGCACACAAATACGAATAAATAAATAGGTGTGGCTGTATTCACATGCTTCTGCCTAGTTATCTACCATCAAGATTTGGTTCAGGGCTGAATTCAGTGTTTTAGAAATGATGTCTCTTTGACGCAAGTCCGAGCTCTTCTCTCTGATGTGGAATCTAATTCAAGGCAATTCAAGGTTTGTGGCTCCTATTAGCTGGCATGGGAAAAAGGCAGACTGCTGCTTTGTTGTTTGTTTGTTTTTTTAACAGGAATCAAAGAAATGTTTAGAAGCAATTTTGAGGAATAAGACTGGGAACTATCCTCCTTCAAGTTCTTTTTTTCTTTTTTTTAGAAAAGCATCCACAATTTTGTTGTTTCTAACAGCACGCCGTGCATTTACAAGCATAGCTGTTCCTTCTAAATGAATAAACTGAATCAAATTCAGACAGATTGGCTGAGAGGTTTTCATACAAGGAAGTCTATACAAATGTAACATTTTATTTTTTTAAAAGGATTAACCAATCTCTGCTTAGTGGTCAGAGTTGCTAAATTAAGGGGAGAGAGGTGCCTTAACCTTATTCTTTCCAAATGTATATGCCCCAAATATCTTGGGTGCCAATTCTGAAAACTCAGTGATCTTGGAGAAAAAGATTACTGGTAGAAGGAAAAAACCGTGGTTGGATTGAACCCGAGTTTTGACTATCGCTTTCAGATGAATAGGTGTGATACATTGATAGGTATGTTTTCTATAGAGACAGAGTTAATTATATTTTCTCGGTAGATCACGATTTAACCAAGTGTTTCCATTTGAGGATTGTTCAAAGATTATTTTAGAGCAGGTGTGTTGGTTTGAAAGTTGTCCCTAAAAGCTTCCATTGATTTCATATAATCCTGAGCAGTTGCTGTCTTTTGGTAGAAAGAACAGTAGAGTTTAGGATGAAACAATGGTAGTTCTGACCCTTTGCTGGGGGACATGGCAAGGCAGACAAGATGGTGCACCATGGAGACCAAAAAGGAATCATGAGCCGCAGCTGATCAGTCCTGTTGATAGACTTGTGAATGTGCTCCTCTTCCTCCTTGGGATTTTTTTGGAGACAAAAAGAAAAAAAAACCTCAACTAAAATAGCCCTGTAGACATGTTTCTCTGGTTCCATTTCTATGGAACACGAAATCAGTTGCAAAAAATTTCAGTTGAGATTGGGTAATTTGGTACACATTCTGCTTCATTCTGTGCAGCCTTTAATTTGATCTAAAATTGTCCACCAGACTACAGTAGCCAACTTCAGTTCCTTCTCTCTTTACTTATATTTCTTTATATGCAGTCTAACGAGCAGATAAAACTTTTAGTGGGATGAAGTTTAGAAGTTTCTTAAAAACCGCCGCTGTTTATAAGCTCCAGGCAATCATCAAATGTTTGTCTTTCTCAGCTTTGTTGACCTAAATAGGAAGGGATGTGTATCCGAGGTGATATTTTATTGTCCGTAAATGTGCAAAGTTTCTGCGCAACTAAAATAATCAGTGTGATGGCATATATGAATTGGAGAGAGGATTGATAGCATGGTAGCTGCAGGCACCAACCACCCCATGGCACCTCTAAATCAAGCCTTACAGACTCCCAACATTAAATTAAAAAAAAATATATTTAAAACATTAGAAACAGCGGCAAACCTCATAAATGGCAACGTTTTATGAGTTTTGGGTATTCTCACTTGAGATCTTGCAACATTTTGTGTGCAAGTTAGCTAAAATCTCACAGGAAAACAGTTAACAGTTGAGCTAAAATCTCACAGGAAAACAGCGGTAACAGTTGTTAATCTCTGATTAACTTTTGAAAACTGATATGGAATTTGTTTAGACATTTAAATCTATATTTCACCATCCATCTCTTCTGAACCTTTGTCTCATAAAGTTAATTCCACCAAATAATAAGCATTTACATACATGAAATACGAGCAAATTAAACACATAATCCACCTGGAGTTTTGTTTCAATTTCAGATAACTTGTCATGCATCGTCTTCAGAACATCTCTTGAAAAGTTCAGTAAAGTTTGATTTTGATTTAGGTCAAGCCTTGTGTATTCAGCCCTTGGGTGTATTGCAAAAGGTCATTATTTGCATATTCTGTATATTACTATGCCAGATTTATGATGTTGGTTGTCTCTACCCATATCTGTAACCATGCAACTAAGGTAATGAAAGTTCTTTCCAGTTTCACAGAGATTGCACTCACAGCAGCCTCAGTGTTTATACAATGGAGATAATTCTCATTTGGTTTGCTTTCATATAAGACTCGCAGTGTGTGGAAAACGTAATCTGATTGGAAATCCATAAAGCCAGAAATGTGCAACCCCATTACATTGCAAATGCACCATGAACGGCAATAGATTTTTTTTCTGCAATAAATTAGTTATGGAGCAGACCGTTATAACTTGCCTGATGTACATTTACAAAGGGGGCACACATCAATTTTGTGTGTGTTTATTTAAGTCATAAGGTGATGCCATCATCCATTTGTTAAAACTGTTTGATTATTTAATTCACTTATTAATATATTTGTATCATTTTGCCTTGGCTATCTTCCTCCTGCTCCTTCTGATCTTCTCATTTGTCTCCAGGACTCCCTTCTGCTTAGTTGCTGTGTCCCAAAATTCCATTGGATGACAGATTGTCTTTGCAGCCATTTGTAACAACTAATGCCCCAGCAGCAATTTCCATCAAATTCACCTCTAATGGATCCACCATCACCTACAACAGATATTATGCAGCTCCAGTACAACATCTGGTTTTGTTGCACTTTGACTACTGCACAAATCTATGGATACATCTTCTGTCCCTGATCCTTTCCTCTTTGGCTTGGTCAAACTGAAACATTTTATTTGCATTTCTTTGGACCTTGCCACCAGTTTCCTTGAGTCTCTAGGTACCCTAAGCCTCTCAGTAACTTCCTTTAGGTACAAGACCCCAATACAAACTTTTGGTTGTGTGTTTTGGGACCCGACAGTGAAAATCCTCCATTTAAGCTTTGTTTCTTGAATGGATTGGTTGGTATGTGCCTTCTAGAACAACAACAATAACAACTCATATTTGTGCTGCATTGCCCTTCCCTTTAAAAACTTTTTTGCCTTCTTGGTAGAAGCAGCAGCCTAATGGCCTGGTGTAGTGTTTATCATACAACTTTGTAATATTGTTTGGTCCTTCTACTGTGGCTGCCACTATTTCTCTACTGTTCCTCAGAAGAATACAACATGTGGACCATTCTAGGGAAAAAGTGATCACTGTTGCCAGAAGATGGCCATCAGAAACTGCCAATTCTGAAACACTGAAGATGAGGTATGAATCTATAATGAAAACAAATCCCTTTTGTAGCCAGCAATTCATATCCTAACAAGTGAAACTATAACCAAATGGGTTCATTTCAGTTCATCGTCCCTTATAAAGCAACTGAAACACAATCCTTGTGCCATAGTTGTTAGCATTCCATGCCTGCTTGTGAGTCTGGCTTTAAGCAGGTGCCAATTCCTATTTGGGCAACCCTGAAAAAAAGTATAAACAAACTTTTACACTTTTTATAAAAAGTGTAAAACCTGAGTTGAAAGCTCCATTAGAAAGCCAGAAGGAATCTGCTAAGGTTTCAGGTTTTGAAAACTCTTTGAAGTTGAGCAAACCTGAGACTAAATTCACCTGTCACATTATCTCCACCTGGGTCACTGAAACCCTTCAACTTTTTGTTTGCAAACAGCTTAACAGCTACTGGAGAGAGTAGTTATCAGTAAGCTTATTTCAAACAAAGATTAATGTGTGATTCAGTTTAATCATAAGGAGAATCAACAAGGAGTGACCCAGCAGGCCCAGGCCAGTAAAGCAGATTGTGTGGTGATTTATGAGGCTGTGCTTAATTGCTGCATGATGAAAGAAGTTTGGGGGGGGAGGAGAGAAGCAAACCAAAGTTAGAAAAAAGGCCAAAATGAACACTGTCAAAAGGAAGATCACTAGTATGTATGTATGATCAAGTGAAAAATGAAATAAAAATCAAAGGGTAAAAATAAAGAGATACAAAGTATCAAAATAATAAAACAAAAAGGCACAAACTAAACAAATGTGCATATTTGGACAACTGCCGTACGTACAGCTTAACAAGGAAGTCAACAAAGTTCTTTAGAAACTGGAAGTCATTGTCAGCCGTTGCTTTTCAAAGCTTTTCTTTCTTCCATTGAATTAAATAAATCCAATTTATTAAACAAGTATAATTTGAATTGAGAGCCAGTTTGGTGTACCGGTTAAGATATCAGGCTAGAAACCAGAAGATCATGAGTTCTAGTCCTGCCTTAGGCACAGAGTCAGCTGAGTGATCTTGGGCCAATCGCTTTCTTTAAACATTAGGAAGGAGGCAACTGCAAACCACTTCTGAAAAAAACTTTTCTGAGAAAATTGCAGGCACTTGTCTCCAAGAATCAAATATGATTGAACAGAACAAGAAAAAAAAAGCATTTTTATCAGATAAATCTTTCAATTTCAGTGTTTCATTTTCCTGAACTTATTTTGGACCATTCATAGTATCCAGTTGTGAACTGCTCAAAGAATGTAAGAATGTTTATGCATGGTGTCTTTGCCTTCCTCCTGCTTTCTTTAATTTTTTTAAAAAAATATTTTTTATTGTTTTTCCAAAGTTACAAAAGACATCTGACGTTGAAGAGTGTGCCATCCGGTTTACAAATATTGCATTTCCATCATGAAAGTAATTTCCAAAACCTTTCTACTATTATCAATACTCATTATCTAGTAATTACATATTCATGTGCTTATTCCATTATTCCTATACATGTCAGTTAGTTGCTATTATAATTTCAACATTTCATCACTACACAGTTAGCATTCCTTTATAAAGTATAATATAATTTACATTTTCCAATATTACTGTTATTTGTTAATATTACTATTATTCTGATATTACTATTATTATTTTTTTCATTTCTATTCTCCTGCTTTCTTATAAGTACATTTACATATGGGTTGTCTTGGATGTATATATTGGAAAATGTTTTTCCCACAACACATCTTCCTGTGTCTGCTGTTCTTTCATAGGTATACTCACCTGGTCATTTTTGATCTACATGTTATTGGACTATCTATATTTTACAAAGTGGATTACTTCCCATGTTTTTCTGCACAGTGAAAAGTGCTTCTTAGAGAAACAGGCAAGAGCAATGGCTCCCAGTTCAATTCTACTCCAGCTGTTTCTGTCTAAAGAGGAGCAGATACATCATCACAGTTCCTCCTTGCATCTCCATTGAGAAACTGATGCAGTCATGAGGTGGCACTTTTGAGGAAGGGAAAAGCTTTCCCTATTTATACCGTATCCCTACCTTGGATATTACTCAGTGTAACTGCTGATGGAAGAACCCTGTTTTAATTCCCGAGCTGTTTTCTAGTCCAGATCTAGAGTTTTGAGAAAGGGAAGAAGATAAATCTACATTAAAAGGATGAAGTTTAGACATTTATCTTTATATCTCAAAGTACAATTTCCCTTTCCATTCTTTTGCCATTTGCTTCCACAGACAAGGCAAAACCAGATATGACCATAAAAACTCAGTGTTTCAACACTAAAATGATTCATCTTGGTGCTGGTGTTAGAAACGTTTGATATCAGAAGGCATCTGCCTTGGAAAACATTATCCCAACTCTTTGTCCTCTTTGCAGTTAATGTTGTTATAAAAATGAGAAAAAATAGCTAGCTTTCTCTTTCTTGTCATTTACTTCTAAAAGGTAAAGGTTCCCCTCCCACATACATGCTAGTCATTCCTGATTCTAGGGGGGCGGTGCTCATCTCTGTTTCAAAGCCGAAGAGCCAGCGTTGTCTGAAGACATCTCCATGGTCATGTGGCCGGCATGACTAAATGCCGAAGGCGCATGGAATTATGTTACCTTCCCACCAAAAGTGGTCCCTATTTTTCTACTTGCATTTTTTTACATATTTAAACAGATACTAGTCCTCCAATAAAAAGGCATTAAATTAATATGTTTTAAAATTATCCCATTGGTTAATACTGTCCCATTTTGGATAGTAGATATTAGAATGCTCTGTATTTAAAGCAAATACACCCATGCAGGATTGGGTAAAAGTAAATCCCTTCAATGTGTCTTCTTTCAATGTTCATTCTATAAAATTTTCCAAAAATGCCTTCATCTTTTCCGGATTGTTTAGATTCCCAGCTCAAACTCACCAGGACTAGATTTATAGGTTACTAATTTGATTGTAATTTTTTTAACAATATGCAAATCTGCTTCATTTTGTGCTTCAGCCTGTGAAAAATTTATCAAGAATAGACCATTAATAACAACCAGTAGATTAGATGCTGATCTATCTAGAATATCAGTTTTCTCCTGTGTTACTGTTGCTTAGTTACAATATTGTGTTGTTAAGGAATTTAATCTATATTTTATATTGAATTATTGATATTTTTGTAACTGCAGAGGTAAAAATTTGGGGGATTACTATGCATGAATCACTATGCTATATACTTCCATTACAATGGAAGCTAAACAAGGTTGGGCCTGGTTGATATTTTACTGGATTTCTCCAGTAAATAGCATAGCTATAACTTAGGATGGGAAACTGGGAGTAAAAAAAAACCTGGGAGAATACAATGGCAACTCACTTGTGTTTTGTTGCCAAGAAAACTACATGGATGTATTAATGAAGCTACCAAAAATAGTAGGAGAATTGAGAACTGAATAGCCAAAAATTGAGGTAGGAACAGGAGAATGTTATTTTTACTTTTATAATACTTAACAGTGCAAGTCTTTGCATCCCCATAAAAGGTTGCATCTAGCCAACCTAGCCTGATCTTTAAAAGGGATCCAAGAAGAATTAGATATAATTAACACTTGTATGGAAAACAACAGACTATTAAGTATTAAGTCAATGGAAGAACAGCAGAATCATAATCCCTCAAAATACGGATAAAAATATGTGTCTTTTGGAGATAAATGGAATACACAACTAGTTATTGAACTTTTCTTGCTTTGTTAATTTAATGCTTTTGAGCATTAGAACATTTTTACACTCCCATTATTTTTACTCCCTAATTTCTCTCAGGAGGGTCAAAGCTAATCTGCATTCCTACAGTTATGCCAGCTTCAGCATGCTGGGAACAAGGAAATACTAGGAGCCAAACCATATTCATCTCCAGCTTCTTCTCCAGAAAAAGAAGAAAATGCAAACACATCATCCAAAATCATCTTGCTACCTAATCTATTCCAGATCCTGGAACTGTCAAATTCTTTTAATCTCAATTCCATCACAGATAGATAATGTCAACATTAGCCCCTTTTCCATACTTCTACATTTTAGAGATTTCTCTTGTAAGCATTTGTTTGGATATTTGCCTCTCTGAGAAAGAGAAAGAGAGAAAGAGTGAGAAAAAAAGGTTACTACACACACACAAAAAAAGGTTCCCAGATCCACATCTACCTTTTTCTCCTGCACTTAAAATCAACTTGGAAACTGTGAAGGTGTGAAAGGACAGTGTATTGGCATTTTTCCAACCAAGCCCTTCTCTTGTCACCATGGTTGCATGTTGCTATAGTGGCTGGAATGGGAGATTTCTCTGATCAAAGCAACAGAGAGATGCAAGAAATAAGATGTTGAGGCTCAGAATGAGGAGCATCATTCCTTACAGAAAGAAAGCAATCTGTCTCAAGTTTCTGCAAAGCACCAATTTATAAAAGGGTTTGGTGTTGATTTTGAATAAATACAAAGAGTCTATATGGAAATGTGCTTAGAATGGAGGGTATAAGTTTGTATGTGTGCAATCCTTCTAAATCTCACAGTATCCCATTTATCTTCCATTAGAAATTGTCATTCAAACTAAAAACAATCTTTTTTTTTAAAGTCAACCAATGTGCCCCCGTGTGTACTTGTTGCTAATAGAGACAGAAATATCATTCTAGCTAGGATTTAATACATTTCATGAACAGATCCATCAAACACTATTTTCTTAGCAAATATACTGTAGAACTTTAATATTTGGATTCTTTTTCTCCCAACTCTTGATACAAATGAAAAATCATTTTTCATAATGGCATTCTGAGCTTTTGGGAACATGAGCATGCCAACATGCACAAGTTGGTGGTGCCTTGTTTACAGTCACTAAAGAATTCCAATTTATAACTTTCAAGCAGAAGAAACCCCAATGAAATATATAAGAGCTATCAGAATGTAAATGTTTTTGTTGAATCTTCCACACAAAAGCTCTGCTCCATTTTCTTTCCTTGCAAAAGATATGCAGATGCCATGAAATAATCAAAAGTGAACTCATTTACTTAAAGGATAAATAGTTTAATAAGGATATTGAATACAAGATTTGGTTATTTAAATATAAAAAAAATGATTAAAATATGTACACAATACATATTGTGTGCATGTTTTGTGCCTTCTATTACTGTTGCCTTCTGAGGAAATTTACTATGAGGTGGTTGTCGCAATTTTGCTATTATATTCTCATGAAGGTTGAATGAAAGGTTGTCTATAATTTGGAAAACCTACATTTATAAAGATTTGGAGCCTATTAGGCTTGTTTACTCTAGAAGAGAGCCTAACAAGCCATGTGCTTCTTGTAGTAGGAGAAAGCAAAAACAGCAGATTTTGTGGAGTACTTTGTAAATAAGATAAAACATCTGTGAGGATGATGATGGTTGACCGATGGATCTTTGAGATGCTCCTAGCCAAAGAAGATGCCTGATGCAGATGCTTGAATCAATAACTTGTTTATTAAAAAAAATAAAGTAAACTAAAAGGAAGAACTAGCTATCTGTTGCTCCTAAGTAAGCATAGTACAAAAAGCAAGGAAGTACATGTGGGAGGGCCTTTTATACACAGGTGAAAGCCCCTCCCCTTCCTGTAGGTAGTAAAGGTAGAAACATCTGGATGCTAGATGCTCCCACCTGGTGGTTATGTGAATGTAATGCCACGGCCAGCACATGTTAACAATTTCTTTAACAACTTCCTCCATTTCATTTCCACCCTTTCCCCATTTAATTATAGCAAAGTGCAGTATAATGTCATTTTAAATAACTGTTTATATAGCTTTCTTTTTCATTTTAATCAGTTTTCTTCTGCTCCATTTTCTGTCTCTCTGTCTTCTACAGTATCTCTGGGCCTCAGTTACCAGTCTAAAGTGGTAAAGAAAATAGATATAATTCCCACTCTACACAAGTGTTACTTCCAGATGAGAGGACACTCAAGTTCTGGTTCATCTGTTCTTCCTCTCCTCTAACTTAACCTCCTTTTCTGATGAGGGTATCTTTGAACCTGCCAAGATCTTGCCCATGAAAACTTTCCTCTAATGCATCATGACAATCAGATTTCTGTTCTAAAATAAACATTTCTGAATATTTATGCATTCATTAAAAAAAAAACACATTTCAATATGCACTTTTCCTGAGTAATATCTGCATTTTTCTGGGTCTTAGCTTTCTTAGATGTATTACTTTATGTGCTGGGATGTCTCCTTTAGATGATTCCTCTGATGTTTCCTCAGAGGCCGGTTCGAGGGAGAATGAGATCATTCCTGGCACATCGAGAATTACTGACCCTTAACTTCGGCTGGGAATAGCTTTCAGGTCAGTGAAGAAGAGAGAGAGGAGCTGCCTGCCATGGTGGATCTCAGAGCACGCAGGGCAGAGAAACAAAGGTCTGCCAGATTGCTCCAGAAAAGGCCCTGCCCCTCTTGATGGGCTGCATGGGGAGCTATTTAGCACGACAGGCAGAGGGAAGTGTTGCTGGAAGCAATGTGTGTGAGTTGTGGCTGCATGCTCATTTGTGTTTCCTGAGACTCTGAATTTCTATAACCTGTGAGCTAAGATGGATGTACTTTAAGTTTTGCCTGGAGGCTTTATGTTCGTTTATTGGAGTTACTGTTTCAGCAGCTTGCTATTTGTGTTATGGGCTAATTGGCCACTGCCTGGGGAATTAATCTGGGCTTGCTCGTGGCTGGCTTCGATTGGGATAGTTCTAAGGCTGGGTGAAGAGAACCGCTGGGGGAAGACAAATAAAACCCCCCATAAACCACATTGACATGTGAGTGTGAGTGAGTGGGGTAGCACATGTGCACATCTTGAATCATGAACCACATGAATGAATTATAAATATTCAGAGTCTAATGCACCATCTGCTTAATAAAGAAGGTCGAAGGAGAAAATCGGTAGGAAACATAGGAAGGTTCTGCATTTATTAAATACGGCTGCCCTGATTTGTATATATATCCCAAAATTATACTTATGAATCAGTACTATATAAGCAGAACTTGCAGGAAGATGTGACAACATAACTTTTTTTCCTCAAAAAGAGCTCATTTATTTACAAAGTTGTATTTTTTGCCCACTGCATATTCTGCTATCTGGTAAACCATGGGTTCAGAACAAGATTTTTTTGTTTTTGTTCTGTATTCCATTCCACAAAACATCACTATCTGGAAAACACCAGTCAAAGCTGCATTCAAGTAGGTACATAAGCATGAAAATACATTGCTTAGACATCAGCTTTTGAGAATCTAAATCCATAAATTAAAATCAAGTCCTAGTTCTTCTTTATATGAATCCCAGATATGGTTGGTTTTTCTTCAAGGTAGTTCAGAGCAATGCAGATATACCACCATTCCCACAATTATTTTCTAAGGTAAAATGCAAAGAGATATAATAGTATAATCTGAATAACATTTTCACTATGGATTTTCATCTAGATCCCCTCAGCTCAATCCAACACATAGTCCATTTCACAACCTTGATTGCATGAATAACATATCCAAATGAATAGGTACAGATTAGTGCGTGTAATATTAAGCCTGAAAATGTCCCACTCAGAAGTCAATAAATGTGGATGTTTAGCTTTCATTATTGGAAGAAATAAATCAGGAAAAAAGAAGAGCATGTGACCTGAATAGAGCAAAATAATGGTGGTGTTGGATGTGGCTACTGTCCTTAAAATCCCACTAAAAACAAATGTAGGAGAAGGAATGGCAGAACTGGGAGTGGAATTAAAAGAGGAATCAGCTTAGAATCCCTACATAGTCACAAGCAGACTAAATCCACACACACCTGCCCACTCCATTGAACCTTATCTAACTGCAAGCAGGTGCTAACCTTTGAGAAGGTTCCTATGCATAGCTTTTTAGCAATAAATCAGTTTAATTGGACCTTCACGTGTGGACCTAGTCTTTCACTCCTGACAAGAAAGACTGAATTTTTGAAAATTATGTTAACTATATTCTAATAATGTGCGCCTCAAAGGTAGCTAATAAAAAATAGCCATGTTTTTGTTTTGTAGAATGAAAAGGGAAGTTCTGTCAGAAAATAGACAGACAAATAGTTTATTGCTGCTGGTAAAGAAAGCCAGTTAGGAAATCCAAGACAACCACTAAGTTAAAATAAGCCATCTGTATATCTGTGGTATGTGCTTTTATTAAAACTATAGAGTTTTGAATTCAGAAATATCCCTTTTTATATCCTGCCTTAAAGAAGATAAGTATAATTTACTACCTCACTCTTCAAAGCTGGTCCAAGGTGTTAAGACTAGAGAGCATTCATTGTGCAAAAAAAAAAAAAACCCTTAGCCTTTTTTATATTGAATCAACTTGCATATTTCAAACAATAGGCTGTTGCGGTATTAGTGGTTACTAAGCATACATAATGTTTTATAGAGTGCAAAAAGGCAGCTTCTTTCCCTGGAGATTAGTAAAGAAAGTAAATTTGAGGAAAGTAAAAAAAAAAATGAAGGGAGAAACAGGAAGAAAAAGTAAAATTAAAGGAAGAGCAATACACAGCTCATAGGTAGGCCAAAGAGAGACAGAGATGGTATAATGGTTAAGACATCAGGCTAGATCCTGAGGAACTCTTACTTCTAGTCCCACTTGGACCACAGAAAACCAGCTGGATGACCTAGGACTAGTCACTCTCTCTCAGACCTAGTAGAAGAAATGGCAAACTACGTCTGACATCTTACCAAGAAAACTGCAGGGACCTCTCCAGGTGGTCCCCAGGAATCAAAAATTGACTTGAAGGCACACCCATTCTTGGGCTGAACTTTGGTTATAAAGTTATAGAGCTGTAGATTTAAAACAGTGTTTGGGTTATGCCAAAAGCTTCATAGGAAAAGTTCTGAAGAAGAAGCTGCGTCAGATTTGTTTCACTGGTTAAGCCAGCAGGGCCTCAGTTCATTGTTCACTGTGGTCTTTGGTATGCTTGATTTTGCACAAGAGTGTGTGTTTTGGGCCTCATACTAATCCCAGTGTATCCATTTATGTAGTGCTCATCTGCCTATTAGAGTTGTGCAAACTCTTTTGAAAGAGATATTCTGCAATGCACAGGAACAGCAGACAGAATCAGGAAAAAGATGCAATTGCTTCAATAATTCATAAAGAAATGCTTTGTATAAATATCTTCATATTTTGAAGCAACTGTTTTAAAGGATTTGCACAGTCTTAGCACATACTGTACATTATGAAAATGTGCTTTGCTGGACTGTATCAATGTCTGCCAATGAAATAGTTTACACAAAAATATTCATAAGCAACCAGCATTAGGTGGTACACTAAAAATATCCAGTTGAAGATTAAATAAATATTCTATTCCACCCTATCATAAACAATAGAATATCTGCTACCGTACCAGTTATGGAACACTGTACTCTAAAGAACCTTTAGGATTTCTGAATTACAAGTAGTGACACTTGACCTTCCCCTCAAAAATCCAGATCTAATGCTGTCAGCTTGAAATACCTTGTTACTGAAAACAAAAATAGATTTGTGAATTCTTTCCTAGTGTTGTTACAAAAGTACATCTTGGAAATGTGCTAAGCATGATATGGCAAGTTTATTTTCCTCTCTATGCTTATGTTTCATAAAATATTATGTATCACCTCTTATATCTTTTTTGATTGGATGCCCTCATGTGCTGAATTTCTCTACTAATGTATAATCTCATCAATTTCCCCTATATTCAAACTAGCATCTTTCAGAATGTGGCTGGAAATTTTGAGAAACATTAAACTATGCTAAAACAGTATTTTTTTTTAAAAAAAAACTATTTTTATCCCATCTTTATTAATTATATAGGTGAACTAATTACATCATCATCTGCCTACCCTAGGTCCTTGGGAAGGATTCAGTAGGTGGATAAAAATGCCAAATCTAGTCTGAACATCTGGCTGACTGTACAACAAATCATAACAAAGATGGAGTTATGCAAATTTCATCCTCCATCATTTAGATCATCTCAAATTTGAATGGTGCCTTAGAAAATCATAGTAGCCCTTTGCATTTTCTCATCTTCTGAAAAGAAGAAAATAGACACAGAAAAAGGGAGAAAAAAAACAGGAAAGTTCAGTCATGATCATCTATCTATATGATAGATCTGATTCATCCTGGTTCCCTGTATGTAATGATGAGGAAGACCATACTCATGTTTTACACTGTATTTGTTTTTAGTCCTGACCACAGCTAACATACAAACCAAAGTTCTATTTTTGAAAAAAAAATCATATTTTTAACCACAGATTTCTAATGATATCCATATGAAAGGATAAAGGCCACACCAAGATATATGCATTTAATAAAAGAGAAAAAGGGGCTTATCTTTTCTATTCCTCATTTTATTTATAACATATGCAAGAAATATGATAAGCACATGGAAAAAAGCAGATCTTGGACAACCTCTGTCACATATTCTTTAATTAGGATTCCTAAACTGCAAAAGGATTGGATACAGTGACCTCTTTGCCCCCTCCAACTTTATGATTCTATAACTCTATTCTTATTACCCTTAATGATAGCTGATTCCCTAACTAGTTCTTCAGAAATAGTTCTTCAGAAACCATAACCAAAAACACAACAAAGATCTTTAAAAACAAAACAAAACAATGGAGTCTCACCATCTGTGTCTTCTCAACAAAAGTCTAACTGTGAGGGAGCTACACTTTCTCTATAACTACTGAGGAAACAATGATAATTCATGCCAAGAATCAATTAGCCAAGGAGACAGCTCCATCTCCTTGTTTCCTGGGATGAGAACAGGTGTTTAATAATTTACATAAATTATGCAAAATCAAAAGCATTTACAGTAACTAAACACTTAGCAACAGACAAGAATTGGGAGGTTTGTTACTGATGATGTTCCTCATAGAGTGGCGCCTGCTACCATTTCCACAGTTATGAGTCTGTCGGGCTTTCCATTATCCCCTTAATTATTTTTCTCATAGAGAATTATATTCTACTCCTAACTGGATTTTGTATTTTGCATCTGGTGAACCAAGAGCATTGGCCATGATCAGGTTTTTAAATCACAGCAAGAGCAGCAAAAGTTTAGATTTTAAGACAAAAGCAGCTCAGTACTATTCCAGGCAATCCATCAGGGTGACTTGTTTGACTTTCTCACAAAGTCACAAGTTACTTCAGTGGAAAGATATGACATTCCCAAGATAAGATGCTTTGATGCTACATGACATCAGATATGTGTACTTAGTTTGGAAGAATTTATTGTGCTTCCACTTTTCCCCTGGGAGAAAAAAAGAAAATTTAAGATAAGAAAGCTCCTCCGTGCACTGCTAACTGAGCTACTCATCCAGATAGAAGCATCGTTTTATTTTTATTTATTTATCACATTTTGGAACCACCCATCTCCCTCACAGACTGAATAGCAGACTGAATACTCTGAATACCAGTTTTTTTGAAGCCAAATAGCAATCCAACCTACAATTGCAATATATATTAGGATATTTGGGAGAATTGTGAGATTTTCTTCAAAAACACACAAAACCATTCTTTCAAAAAAAAGAAAGGGAAAATTCTGAAATTGCTGAGTGAGGAACAAGCATTTTATGAGGAATAGAATGTTAATTAGTTTGGTGAGGAAAGAAACAATAGACTAGTGTGACAAGGAAATAAATGGCATAAAAGAGGCCTGAGGGCTGAAAACCAGAAAAAGGACCCCAAGCATTATCTTCTGTGATCTACTTGTAGTCTGTGGAGATTCTCAGTCATCCAGGTCATATAGTTGTCCCAAAGGTGCTTTTTCAAAAGGCAACTGGACTTTGATTTTCCTTGAAGATGTTTTGCTTCTCATCCAAGAAGCTTCTTCAGTTCTAGGGGATGAACTGAAATGTTCATGAAACATTTCTCTTAAGGCATGAAAAATTGGCTGGGTGACTTTGGGCCAGTCCCTCTCTCTTAGCCCAATGCACCTCACAAGGTTGTTGTGGGGAAAAACAGGAAGACAAAGAAGTATTACATATATTCACCATCCTTACTTATCTATAAACAATAATGAAGTTCTGAAGAAGCTTCTTGGATGAGAAGTGAAATGTCTTCAAGAGCCTTGGTGGTGCAGCGGTTAGAGAGCAGTGCTTGTAATTGCCAGCTGCCTGCAATTTAGCAAGTTCAAATC
>JANHJO010001967.1:269937-281512 GCA_032468235.1 Pseudoxyrhopus heterurus | reverse complement strand
CTGGTGGGATTTGAACTTGCTAAATTGCAGGCAGCTGGCAGCTAAGTACTAATTACAAGTACTACACTCTAACCGCTATGCCACCAAGGCTCTTATTGAGTTCAAAGCTTAGAATTTTATCAAGAACTTTGAATGCGTGACTCAAAATATGTCATGTGTACCTTTCTTAGATTAATCTATGGTGTAAGTGACTGTTAGAAGTTATGGCCTAGGAATAATTTGTGTATCTGTGTGTGACAGTGTATGTGCATATCTATCTATAAAACAGAGCGTGAGTATGTATCTTTGTGGGTATGTCTCGAATAGGCTCCTCCACCCCTGCACCAATCATGCCCAAACTTTCCATACATGTTCTTTACACTCCGGACACAGTCCCTGTGGGGGTCACAAACCACATTGGGGCTTTTTTCACCCCCAAAATTGGTACCAAAGGGCACACCTCCACACCTTTGCAGCCACAAACCTCTACTGAGAATGTGCAGAGGCCTCTGGAGCTGCCCAGGCAGCAACAGACAATACAGACAATGCATGCAAATCGGAGGTTCTCCAGCCAATAGAGGCAAGGCATGCAAAAGAGGTAAACAACACTGGGAATTGTAGACTCCAGCATTCCCTGCTTCTACCATGTCGCAGCAAGGCATAAATACCCAGGCAAAGCCAGGTTATCAGCTAGTGCACAATAAATAAAGAGTCCCCTGGGAGTTGGGTAGTATACAAATATAATAAATAAATAAATAAATAAATAAGTAAGTAAAAGTATAGAATGATTTGCTTTTAAGGAATACTAGCAAGAGGAACAAATGTTTACTTTATGAAGCCTATTAATAATTTAGTATATTTTAATGTAGAATCTAATGTCTAATATAGGTGTTTAGGCATCTAATTTAGCTAACATTTTTTTTTAAAAAAAATATCCACCTAGAATATATAGAATAAAGTTCCTGCATCCACTTAAATAATTTAACATCTTTCCAGTGGTACTTCATTATATCCAAGGTTTTTTTGTTTTTAGTTAAAATAAGATAACCAGTTTGATGTAGCGATTAAGGCACAAGGCCAGAAACTGGGAGGCTGTGAGTTCTAATCTCACTTCAACCACAAAGCCATCTGGGTGACTTTGGGCCAGTCATTCTGTCTCAGCCCTAAGAATCAGGCAAGGACAAACCATTTCTGAAATCTCTTCAAGAAAATTGCAAGGAGTAGTTCAAACAGTTGCCGGCAATAAACAATGTCTTGAATGCACCCAAAACCCACCCTATATCCTTGTTTACTTGAAGCTAAGTTCATGGTTACATGTAAGAAATCTTTTTTCTTAGTGTCAATTCAGCTTGTTCATGTGGTGAATATGAAAATATCAACCACATCCTATAAAAGATAAAGTTGTAGACTACTGTCTTGACTTTTGGCAATCCTAATGTGCACTGGTGGGATTCAAATAATTTAACAACTGGTTCGCTCAGGATCAGATTGGCTGTCGTGGGAGGTGTGGCCAATCCCCGTCCTCTAGCTCCACCGCACATGCACGACGAGCCTCCCGTGATGGCCAACCTGACTCTGGGTGAACCAGTTGTTACCCCCTCATCAAAATGGATCCTGGGCGCTGCACTGCGCTGCAATGGAGAAACGGGCAATGAAGCAGCCAGCATGAGGGAAGGAGGAGGGAAAGTGCCCTTCTCCTTCCCTTGCGCTGGCCACTCTGTTGCCCTTTCTCCATCGCAGTACAGCACAGCACATTCAAGAAGAGACTAAACAGCCACTTGTCTGGAATGGTAAAGGGTCTCTTGCTTGGTATCTGGTATCTGGAACACAACACAAGACCTCCAAGGTCCTTTCCAACTCTGTTATTCTGAATTTCTGAAACTTTCCTGCTACTTTTAGTTTGCATGGCTCTTGAGCTGTATTCATGATCTGCCTATTGTAAGATTTCAAGCAGCTTATAGCAAGACTGTTGAGTTCTGTAAATTGATGATCAGCTCTTTTCCACTGCAGCCCTGGATTATTTATTTGATTGATTGATTTCTATAGCCATCCAGCTCAATAAGTGACTCCGGGTAGTGTACATCATAAAACATGAAAACAATTAAAACAGTACAAAATTCTTATTAAAATTTATGTTCCCTCCTCCTAGGATGAAAGGATGGGAAGAGGGAGCTAAAATAGGAGGAGGATATTCTCATAGTAAGTGCCTCATAGAATTTTAGAATATATCATAACTATAACCATGTAGTGGTCATTGTCAATAAATATTAATACAAAATATCCAAATGCAAATGGTGTAGTATGTTGCTTGCTCTCTCTGTGGCATACGTGCATATGCATGTATTTAAAACCAAATACTACATTCAGATGAAATATACTGTAGGAAGGGCAATGCTGGAAAGAGGACCAAGAATGTGTCATGATTTAATCTGATGATATGTTTTCTAGTTCAAAATGTCCAAATGAGATTATTTTTCTGGGACTTTTCCAGAGCCAGACAAGCTCGAACTGATCTCCCGATACACAGAACAAAAGGGACAGATCGTATCTCCCTCTAGTAACTCTGTTTAACAATCCTGAGTATGCAACCAAAGCTTAGCAATAAATGTTCAGGACCACATACAATGGGAAACCACCCACGTGTGCTGTGACATTTATTATACATGGGAGAATAGGCAACCCTTACTTGAACCCAGCCGAATGGTAACAAAGATCTTTACAATAATAACGGTTAAGGTTCTCTAGTATCAGTCCAGAGAGAGAGAAAAAAGCAAAGCCTGAAAAACGCCTCTTCAGTACAAGGCTGGCAATATTGCAGTTCACTTTCACTCACCCATTTTTTTTGTCGGTGTCTTCCAGCAAGGAAATTGAGGTAGGGAAGTCACATATAAAAGTCCCGAAACAGCCAGACTCTTATTGCATTAAGAATATATGCTGGCATATGTGAAATAGGCACTCGTGCAATTTCAAAACACAGTTTTTGAACTTCAAGATGAACCTAAACATTATTGCAAGCATCAAAATTTCACTGGCTTATTGTCTCCTTGGTGCACAGTTTGACTTGGCAGCTCAGCTGCCTTTTTGGCCTGGTAGATGTCACCTTTTAACTGTCTGGGACTAAACGGAAAGGTCGCAGTAGACAAGGCCTTTTCCTTATTTCTTCATGGCAGCATATGAGCTGTAAGCGGGGTGTCAGAGATTGGGCTGACAAATATATTAACCACTACATCACACTTCTTGCATTAACAACTCCATATTGTACAGCGTAGATATTGTCGCATCCTGCGCAAGCAGTTTTCAGACAAAAGCCACATTCACAGACAAGAGGGAACTCCGTGATCTAAGATAACAGGCTGACAAAGGGATGAATCCTTTCTGCTTACTGTCTCTTCACACGGTCCTTTTGTTTGGGCTCAAATCACTGCTTTATCTGGCAGAGAAGCTGTCCTTTGCCACTGTGTCCTCTCCCATCTGGGGGAAATTGTTACTCTACAAATGAAGTGATCTGTCACCAGTCTGCTGGCTATGTTTACAAGGCCAAACCATTTTGAACTGTTGATGGGCAAACTCCACTTCTTATTCCCTCATGTGTCTCTTTTATGTAGAGAAATGCTTACTGAGTCATCTGAACCTGGAATTACTTCTCTTTTAGGCCTATGGCAAATGTTATTTGAAACCTCTGACAAATTTCAGTTTCAAAGTCTATCAGCTGCAATCCCAAAATGGTAACCAGGGGCGGGACTTCTCTGCTTTGGTGAAGATGAAAAGATAAAATAGTGTGCACTTATTCATTAAATAAAATTTAAAATAACATAGCATGCTATATGAGTAGATTTCTGCCTTCACGGCTTATTTCAATCTTGGTTTGTTGAGCAAACCATATTAGCAGGCTGGCATATAATTCTAAGGTATTAACAATAATTTACCAAGTATAGTATGCAGGGGTGGGTTCCTACCAGTCTAACTACCGATTCGGTGATTGCATGCTTTGTGCGTGTGCATGCGCACTTCATGTGCACACATGCCAAATGCATGCTGCGCGTACGTGTTCCAGTAACAAACAAAGGGATGCTTACCATTGCTGCAGCTCCAGAGAGTCAGCACAGCTGATGGGCGGTATTTGCGCTGCCGCGTCGATCAGCTGTGTTTAAAATGAAGGGAATAAAGGTAAGTATAGAGCAGGGGCAAGTGGGAGGGCACAGCGTCATTTCCATAACAACTGGTTCAGGCGAACCAGTGCGAACCGGTAGCAACCCACCCCTGATGGTACGCCAGTACTACAGTATTAGGACTATGTGATGCATAAATGCAGACATTGTCATTTATTCAATTATTATTAGGGCTTACAGTAAACCATGGTTGAAACATAGCAATTATTTTGGGAGCAGAATTATTATGCCTCCTCTCTGGTTGGCCTGCAAAAATAATAGTATTTTAACTACAACCGCAAAACTTTATATGATATCTAACTTCAGAGGCATGTTTTTACAATCCCCAGCTAACAATCTCCTTAACAATAGCTGTTGTGAACCACAATTCAGAATATGACTCTGACCTTGAATCTGACAATGTTGCTCCATCTGAGTCTGTGCTTCAGGCTTGCCAACCTTAGGACCCACTAAGCCAGGAGTCAATTGAAGATAATCAGCCATAGGCATCTCCTCTTCAACTGGAGCACTCAAATGATAAGGCACAGCCCTCCAGTCTCAGGTCTAGATGCCTAAAGAAGTGAACAGAACAATGTTCCTCAATGAGACTCCTTGCTAGGCAAAGGCCGAGGCATGAATGATTGCAGGCAGCTGTCAGCAGACAGATTTAGGTAGCTGTTTTGCTTGTAGTCTTTATTGGAGATAACTGTTGGTTTTCCAGCTCATGATTCTTCTTCCTGTTTCTTGCTTGTGACTTTTTGATTCTTGGACTCAATGACTGTCTGGTTTGGCTTTGTGTGACTCGTAGATTGTATTTGGACTATACCACAAGTGTCAAACCTGCAAACTTTTTCCCCCTTTGAGGAGCTGGGATGGGCATGGCCTGTGTGTGACGCATCCAACCTGCAGGCTGCCAGTTTCACACCCCTGGACTATACTATTTCTTCTTGGTCTGTAAATGATGCTTTTTAGGTAAGTACTCTCTGCAGGGCATTTGAATTATGTTCCTGTCTCATAGTAGTAAATACTTCAAGTTTCTGAGTATTGTGGCTGTGGGTGTGTCTATCTGTAACCATGAAACAAAATAGCAAATAAATCAACAGCCCAATGAGTTTCTTGGTCTCATATCTGTCATAGGGGTATTGGTACTAGGTTTCATCTGGGGGACATGGAGCCACAAAACTGACTTGCATGACTTTGTTCTTAGTGGCGGAGAAATCACACAGATAATGTATGTGACCAACAAGTGTGCTAACTGTTCTGCAGTAGTGAAGGATATGTAGTTTGGCTTCATCCCTACTGCTTCCTGTTCCTTCATCCCAGTTGCAGAGGGTAAAAAAAATGACCTTGACAGAGATAGAGCAAATCTGTAATCAAAGTGATGAGAAAAACATGGGTCAATTCTCAAGCAAGCAGAAAATATGGATTATTTTATTGTATGGTACATCCACATATTACTTCAGTATAAAGGAACACAGAGGTAAAATACAAAACATAAAATATAAAATCTGAAATCTAATCCATAAGATTACAAATATATGTGTAAGTTGCAAATATAATGTTTTTATTTCATTTATTATAGCAAGGAAATCAGTGAAATCTCCATCCAAAAATCTCTGTTTTGACACTGTCACAATGTGTTGGATGTTTTTTCTTTTTGGCCCCACATTCACAATTCAGTGATGGTATTTTGCCCCACTTATAGATGGCATCGGCACATCTACCAGGACCAGTGCAAATTTTGTGCAATGCACAAGACTAGTCAAATCCAGGTAGTTTTTTCTAAGATGCAGGGAAAGCTTTGACATTCTTGGAGGCAATTTTCTATCCAGTGTTGTTTCCACATGTTGTGAGTGTCAAGGGCTTTAGCAGTAGAAATAGTTGGGTTTCCAAATTTCAATTTGTTTCATTCCAAGCAAGCTACATTATTCAATATCAACAACTGGGAATTATCAATAATCATCAGGTATTCTTGAAGAAGGGCCTTTTTCAGTCTTACTTCCAGAAGTGGTATATGATTCAGAACAGGCAACTAATAAGTGGGAGTAGATGGAATCATCCCACTAACAATATGCATTGACTTATAGAGTTGTGTGTCAATCATACAGGAGTATGGGCTATTAAGCCACATTGGGGCACAATACTCTGCTGCTAAGTAAACCAAGCAGAGTATAGATATTCACAATGTGTCTGTAGTCGAACCCCAACTTGTGCCACACAATTTGTGCAGGATGAAGTTTGGCAGCAACCTTCATCAAGTGTTCTTTATAGTCCTATCCATAACGACCCCAAGATATTAAGGATGCATGTTATAACTGAGTCGGTTTCCCTTAAATTGTACATTGAGCTCTCTGGCTGCTGGACAAACATGGATAAATGGCTTGGACAGAAACCTCCAGTATTCACATGGGTATAAGAAGGGAAAGAAAGCCCAGTACAATTGTTATAGCCAATCTCAAGAAAAATAGTCTTAAACCTTCCTGTGGTTTTAATTCTTGGTTTGGTCTCCCTGATGGAGCTGACAAGAGCCAGGTGGATTGAAAATTTATTTGATTGCACATGTGTAAATATACATACAAAAAAACCAAATAAAATCAGTTTTTGGCTTTACAAGCTTAGTTTCCTAATATAGGTAGTGCTCAACATATGGAACAAAGTTATGATAGACTCACAAAAGCTACTTAAGACTGACTTCTAGTTCCAATGGCTGTGCACACACATCTGGAGTCACATGACTGCATTTCAGATGCTTGGTAGCTGTCTCACTTTATGGACAGTTGTAGTGTTCTGTGGTCCCATAACAATGATTTCTGACTGGCCCCATAGAAGGACATTAATTCATTTAACAATTGCGGCATTTGCTTAATGAAAACCGTATTCACTTAAGACCATAGCTGCAAAAACTACCTTGTAAAATCTGGTCCGGTCATGTGGGTGCCTGAACTTACGACCATCATGTCTTAAAAAGGAAACTCTGGGGTCCATTATGATAGTAAGTCAAAAACTACCTGTAGCCAATTTAAAGATTGTAACATTAGTTGTCAAAAACAGATTGAAGTTACTTTGAAGCTGTTCTAAAGAAGAAGAACCAAAATGTAGTTATGAGCAGCTTCACTGATATGTAAACAGCTCTTCTTAATTTGCTTTCCCTGTGTTTAAATTAAAAAGTTAGATAATGTCTGCAAAATGTTGTGTTTTTTGTTTATTCATGTTCTTCAAGCATATCAGAACTGAGCAAAATGAAGGCAATTAAAAAGAACTTTTGTGCCAAGCTGTTTACAAATGACACCTTCCTCTTTTTAAATAATGGCATATAGGCAATGGCATGTCCATTTATAGTAATGATTTAATAGCAAGTCATTAGATCAATACTTTTGGGAAGGAAAAAAGCAACCATCATTCTCATCATCTGCAATAGCAACTTTAAAATAGAATTGCCCTCTTAGCTATCAACACAGAGCTGCCTTCTTGGAAACATAGGACCTTAATATGTTGTTTGCAGAGGCTTATACAATAAAACAAATATGCAGAATTTGGAACTTCCCACAGGCATCAGTATATATATATATATATATATATATATATATATAGTGTGTGTGTGTGTGTGTGTGATGTTATCCCCTCTTGAAACCATTATTTCTACTTTTTGGCTTATTCTCAGACTTGGCTTTACCTCTATACACAGTGATGATATATAATATAATACATTTTCCCCAGGCACTGACGTCATCATTTTTTTCTTCACATCTTCATATTTTTTATAGTGTTTTGAGGAATTATTGCTGAGTTACTAGGATCTAAAATATTTCAAATAAAGTGACAATTATAGATAAATTGTTCTCTATACTAAATAGGAATAGGAAAGAATGGCTCACTTGGGACGAAGTTTTAAAAGAATGGCTCACCGGACAAGGTGTGATGGACCATGCATAAAATCCATGAATATAAGGATTGTTCCTTATTCTCCACAGGGTAGCTTTTCAACTTTCTTTCTTCATCTATTATAGATACAACATTCCCCAGCCATTAACATGTCCTATGCTGTCTGATTTCAGAAACAAGCACGGCTTCTGATTGTTATCTTTCAACATACACAGCACATCGCAGAAGAGGATACTATAGACACAAATGATTTCATCATGAATTCCAGCTCAACTGTCATTAGCTACACTCACATGCATTTTATGGCTTTCATTCCCCACAAACTGGTGTTTTGGGGATTCACACTACATTCTTTGAATCATGCAATCTAGAGAATCAAACATCATAAGCAGTAAAATTGCTTCCTCTTTGGAGCCATGCATTAGTTTTGGGTTTGTATGATGCTAGAATCCCTACAAGAATCCAACAGTGACCCAGAGCTCTTAATTTTCTGAGTGGTTGGACTCATATAACATATTAAACCATAATGTGGTTTTGTTGGTTTTGGCTATGTTGATGCTGGAACCAAACCTTGTGGTTTTGTACTCTAACTTATTTCCTTTTTTGGGGGGTGGGGTGTTGCCTTTTTCCTACAGAGTATATAAATTGCACTTTATGGTTTAGCAGGATTGGGACAAAATAAACAACAAGTGGTCAGATAAACTATAGCTTAGTACAATGTGCAAACCAGTCAACATGGGTGAAACTATTTTCTGTAAATCAGTGAAAAGGAGTTAAATATAGGATATCCTTTTGTGAGAATTACATGTTTCACAGCAACATCATAGTCTTATTACAAAACAAATGAGGTAGAAGAAGACCCTGCTTTATTTGACAGTGTTCTGTCTAAGTAATCTTTAACCCTATTGAAAAACTAGAAAAAAATAAAATGAAAATAAAACTCTTGGCTTGACTTGGATCACTCCGGACATAGCCCTAATTGCAAAATTGTTTCTGTGTTGCCTAGTAACTGCATGAAGCCAAATAACATGTTCTTAATTCTATAGTAGATAGCTTCATCTTCTACAGCAAACCTGCTTTAAGTTATCTCACTAATTGGGAAACTACATACCAATAATATTAAACCACTAAAAGGATTTCTA
This sequence comes from Pseudoxyrhopus heterurus, assembly GCA_032468235.1. NCBI lineage: Eukaryota > Metazoa > Chordata > Lepidosauria > Squamata > Pseudoxyrhopus > Pseudoxyrhopus heterurus. Next base: position 272,361 of record JANHJO010001967.1, on the reverse strand, counting down.
AGGTGTGGTTGTGCTTTAGTTCCAAAGATCTCCATCATTCAAATACAATTCCTCCTTTATATATTTAAATCATTTGTTCCTTTGCTGAAAATAATAGGTCAAATTTAATAACTATAAGAGCAAAGTGGACCTACATGTAAACTCATCACATATAGGTTTTATATTCTCCATTGTATCTACATACCATACTAATTTTAGGGGTGTTCTTTTAAAGAGTTTAATTTAGGATTTGCCTCACACCCCATTCCATTTTCCACTTCCACTTCCAGCTTTTGCAATTTAGTGTATTAAAATCTTTCTTCTCCCTCCCACTCCTGTTTTTTTTTTCTATTTCAAGAACCACAAAAGCATCAGCAAATTTTCCTAACAACACATACTTTTTTTTTGTCCCCATCATTATTCTTAATGACATGATGCAGTGGCAATGAACCTAAAATGCCAATGGCAAAAATACCTCTGCTGGATCCTTTGTCAACCCCACATTCCAGCTTGACTATTATAATTCTGAACTGGTCATCCAATAGCCAAATATATCACCACCGCATTATGCACAACTCTACTGGTTGTTAGGTTACAAAGGCTTAAAGCAAAATATCTCATTTGTGTAGCTGAATTTATTTTTGTTCTGACTTGGAAGTGCTGCAAATGTCATGATTTGTATATTTCATGTATAGAGTAGCATCTGTCTTTGAAAACAGATAACTTCAGCTAACTGCTGGGACTACTCCAGTAATAGTGCAGTATGAATACATCTTGAAAGTCATTATTTTCAATGGAATATCCGACTAAGGAAACATATTAAGAGTAGATACTAAATGTTCAATTGTGTGGATTTTTTTAACATATCGGTTTACATAGCATGAAGGGGCAGTTCTTTGTTGTTATTACATTATAAGAAATGATAAAATGTTCTCCCAAAGATATAAATGGAATAAAGCAAATAATAATAATAGCATCCCACTTGCAAAAGGAAGAAAGAATGAAAATAGAATATGGATAGAATAAGTGAAATTGGATGAAGTATAATGACTAATGACAAGAAATATTAAATATATTCTTCCCTGTTAAATTGTGTCATCAATGTGCAATCTTCAGTATACCTTTGTTTCTTAAAATGTATTATTAGGGTTCTGTATTTCAGTGTACATTTTTAAGAAGTTATGAATACCCATGAATATTGATATTATAAGAGGAAGATACTGTATTAATAGATAATTTGGCTATTCAATTTTTTATCAATCTGATCTGTGTAGAGGACATAATATTTCATTGGAAAAAATAGATAAAAAAATAAAACTTCAGAAAAACAAAATAAAATTACAAATGGATTTATAACAATAAAAAGTTCAGAAGCTATTCTAAGAGAAAATCAAGAAAGGTTGGGCCAGATAGGTTATCAAGTCTGTATTATAAGTTTTTGTGGATGAACAATTACAAACTCTACAAAGCAAAGTGAAGTCTACTTTACAGGAAGGAAAGATTCCAGAGACTTGGAAATAGGATAATGTAAAATTAATACCAAGAAAAACAAGATTTGATCTTTGTAAGAAACCACCGACCGGTATTATTACTGAATAATGCTAAGTTATTTACATAGATTTTAGCTGAAAAATTGAAAACTATTTTGCAAGATTTTTTTTTAATTTAACAAACAGTTAAAGGACATTTTTAGAATTTTGCTGGATATTTTGGACTATTTAGAACAACTTAATGAAAAAAAAAGGTACATTGATCTTTTTAGATGCTGAGAAGGCTTCAAACATTTTGAACATTTTGACTTTTGTGTTTAAAGTTCTGGAAGATATGCATTTTGGAAAGAATTTTATAAAATGGATAAAATAAAATAGTTATACTTCACACATGGCAGAAATAATTGATATTGGAGATAACCAATAGCCAACAAGGTGAAGTTGCCACTGTCCTCTTTTCTATTTATTTTTAATTCTTAAATATTGAATAATTATTTCAAGAATCATCATGCAAGCCATTTTTAGAGCATGGAATAAATATAGATCTATGTTGTGTCCCCCAAAATTTGTGTGGCTCTCAGCAGAAGAAATAATTTATTTTATACACAAGAATTGATAAGTAAACATAAAGGATTACATTATCTACCTACCTACCTACCTACCTACCTACCTACCTACCTACCTACCATATTGTTCTGTCTCCCACCTCACAAACCCGGACTCGAGTCCATTTAAAGGAAAAGGCAAGTTTTATTTTACAAATGGAATTAGCAATGAACAAACAGAAAGTATTTAGTCCTTTTAAATCAAAGAACAGCTGAGGGCAAGATAATAGTCTTACTGGAAGTTGGCTGCTCGCCAACTGATAAGAATGCTGGAACGTCCCAAGGTTGAAACACGAGCTGCAAAATGCCGAGCAGAAAATCAGGATACACAAAGACTGAAATGCGAACGT
>JANHJO010001967.1:140876-151270 GCA_032468235.1 Pseudoxyrhopus heterurus | reverse complement strand
CTCCCTCTCTCTCTCTCTCTCTCTCTCTCTCTCTCCCTATCCCCATACCTAATCCCATTCCCATTGCTACCCCTATCTATCTCCAGATCTCCGTCCGTCCATCCATCCATCCAGGAGTATCCCTGGTGGTGCAATGATTAGAATGCAGTATTACAGGTTAACTTTGCCCCTAGCCTGGAGTTCATTCCTAATGGGTTCAAAGTTGATTCAACCTTCCATCTTTCTGAGATTGGTAAAATAAGGACCCAGATTGTTGGGGCAATGTATGCAATGCCATCTGAGATACATACAATGACATTGTACACATTTCCAAGAGAGCTGTAAAGCACTATAGGGGTTATATAAGTCTAAGTGCTATTTCTATTTCCATCCATCCATCCTTCCATCCATCCCATCTATGTAACTGTTCAATTGCATATGTGTGAATTTGGGGCAATAAAATTAATATAGTTATTTTAAAGACCTTTTTTTAAAATTAAAAGAAATACATCAATTAAGTAGGCTATAATAACATGAGCTCAGCTAAGATTACTCTGGATTGCCCTCTCAGCTCTCTCTGCCTAACGCTTGATTTCAGATCCCAGAGGGATAGCTTCATAGAATCTATTGCTCCTCCTTTCCCATTTTTTTCCTCCATAATTTGACTTTGATGTATCTTTTTAACTATCAAATGTCAACATTAACAGGTTGGGTGTGAAAATCGTGGGAAACATTATCATTCCTGTAATCATATATCTTATTCAGCATAGCTCTATTAACCTGAGGCAAAATATAATCTGATTTTATCGATTTAATGGCACAGCAAATCTGCACAGTTAGTTATCTGCTTTAGGATTTCTCTACAGACAGAGCTTCATATATACCCATATACAAATAAATGAACCCACAAGCATAACATTAAAGGCCCAGTATGCATTTCTCAAAGCTGAATAATGAGTATGCATAATCAGTCACACCAAAAATGAAATAATATCACAATGAATTAAAAGTCCCAGAACAAATGATCAAATATAAGAACCTATTTATCCGTCAATTAAATGCAGGACTCTTAGATATGCTTCTGGGTTTGCTCTCCTGTGTCAGCTGCTGGTGAAGCACTGACTTTCAACAAGGGATTCTGCATGATGGAAGATACTCATATGTTGGGGTTGAAACTGAGCCGATATTTGCACTTTTATTTTCCAGAACACATGGAAAATTAATACCAGGAGGGACACAAAACTAGCCTAAGAGTGATATTAGACATAGTTCTAGAATAATAGATTCCTGCCACACTCTATGAACACTTCCAACCTTGGTAAACATGTCTGAGAACATACCCTAGAAACTTAGAATTATGATGTTCTTGATCAAGTTCATTCTGATATTTTTAATTTGCTTAATTTATATTATTTTATTTCATTTCATATTGCAAAGAAAAACAAAAGTAAAAAATAGCTATATAAATCACATTAAAATGTGTTAATGCTGTATAAAGTGTTCTAAAATAATTGATGTATATGAATATGTATCCATATCAGCCGTCCCAAGTATCAAGAAAAATAAACATATTCTTCACTGTGCACAGTGAGGCTAATATGACTATCAGTATGGGTGATGTATCTTCCCAAGAAGACAATGCATAGGAAGATTGTCTTTGGTTAATTGGAAAGTAACGGTGAAATGAGAAGTATTATTGGCATAATTTTCCAAGTATATAGTTTCATACAGGCCTATGTTATTGAACTGCATATAATATTAAATCATTCTGAACTACTCTGCTGTTTTTATGTTGACATTTACTATGACAATTGCTATAGTTTGGGCAGATAATAATCATTTATTAGTTCCTACTATTATTTTCCTAAGCAATCAGAGGATGGTTATAGAAAGGTCTAAAGCAGTGCTTCTACCTAGTACTTACCAAAGTACTATTGGTTATGTATATACTAAATATAACTTAGCTACTATGGCCAAGCTATATCAAAATAACAATGTAGAGGCCTTCAGTGATTCTTTGCATATGCACATAAATTCACAGAAGATCCCTGGTGAAAGGAAGCGGCCACCTGAAGTGTAGGATCCTTGTCACTTTAAATGCTGAGATCAAATAGGTGTTTCTGTCAAGCACCATACCAGAGAGCAAGATCAAAGGCTACACTGATTTCACCTGGAAGAAATAAACAAATGTCAGTAAGATATCTTGCTAGTCAGGAAAAACAGAGAATTCTGAAAATTCTATTTGAAATTTCTCAGCCATTGATATTGAGTTAATTAAGGTGTAGCCTCTTTTCAATGCTTTGAGATGATTTTTCTTACATTCTCTTCACATAGGCTAAATTGCCATTTATGAGGTAAATAGTTAGCTGACTGACCATTTCTCTCAGAACATGGTTTATTGGATCAGGTGATTATTGATTACTGGTTTGCACAGGTCCTACTACAAAGAAGAGACCTGGCCAAACAAACCTCTGAGAGTTCTCTAATCTGTTAGCAAACTGAGTATTTTGTCAAACTTGTTGAAGGAGAAATTCTCCACAGGTTGTTTGGACTGGGATTTAGGACTAGGACTAGCAGTACTAGCATAACTTGTGTGTATTTCCCCCCAAGGCGATTTTTCCATGCTTTCTTAGAGTTGTAGCAGTAGCAGCTTTGTTGGTATTTAGAGCAACTTCTTATCTGCTCCAATATGGCCTAGAAAAGTAGGTTAAAGAAGGGACCTGTCATTTCTAGCAGTGGTTGTTCTAGCACTGGTTCTGCTGGGACTGGATCTTTGGCCCAGGTTCTGTGAAGTCCAGAGGACCTCCAAATTCAATGTTGTATGCATATTAAAAAAAATACCTGCAGGGGCATTCTGCTTATATCTCTGTAGCAGAGGAACCAAGATGGCAAGAAGAAAGAAAAAGAAAAGACACCTCTATCAGTGCCTGATAAGTGAGGGGTGGAGACTGTTTGGGCCAGAAGTGAATAGAGACAAAAAGGGCAAAGTATGGTAAGGTTGGGTAACTGGGAGGAAAAACATGGGAAGAGGTTTCAACACCCAGGTAGGCTTTCATAATTGTCATCCATAATTGTTTCCATGAGAACAGTATTTTTAAAACTTAGCAACTTTAATATGTCCGAATTTCAAGTCTCAGAATTTCCTGGCTTTCTGGTAGTTGAGGTTCACAAATCTTAAAATTTCCAAGTTTGAAAAATACTGTTGGACATGGTAGAAAATTAATAGAATCAGAAGGCTGGAAGGGATCTTGGACATTTTCTATCCCAACCCGCTGCCCAAGGCCAGAGACCTTATCTAGCACCCTTTTTTCAGGCTTATGCATTAGTATTACTTGCAGTGTATTTTTATAACAAATTTCTTTTTTATCACGCTTCCTTCTTCCTGCTTTGTAAATTTCAATACTGATACCTTAGTGTCCTGATGGCAAACCTAAGACATGTGTGGTATGCAGAGCCATTTCTCCAGGCACACCAGCCATTGCCTGTTGCTCTTCCAGATTCCGGTGCGCACATGAGTGCCGGCCAGCTGGTCTTTGCGCACTTGGGAGCACCAGAAACCAGAAGAGCACCTCCCCGGCACACATGCACACTCTGGCCAGCTGGTTTTTGCGGGTGCATGCGTGTTAGAAACCGGAAGACCAGTTGCCCAGTTCAGGGAGCTGCTCTTCTGGTTTCTGGCATGTGCATGTGCACACACGTTTCGGCACTCAGTGCCTTTTCGGTGTGCGCACGTTCGTGTTTCAGCACTCAGTGCCAAAAAGGTTAACCACCACTTCCTTAGTGCATATTAAGGTTACCTACATATCTACAAGGCCCATATTGCCTGATGGTTCTGAGCTTTGAAGCCCAATGTATTTGGTGGTGGTTGAAATTAGCATAAGGTACATCATATTTATTTCTTACTAGCTGATTACCTGGCTTTGCCTGGGTATAGTCCTCCCGCCACCTCCTGCGCTGCCTCCTCCAGATATGTGATAGAACCTGGAAGCGGCGGGGGATTAGGGGGAATGGCAGGAACGGCAGGAACAGCTAGGCACAGCGAATGGCAGAGTGGCCGGCTAGGTGGGGCTCCCGTTGTCTCGTGTGGAAGGGCGAAAGCTGCCTGCTCTGCAAATACGTTCTTACTTAGATGAGAAAGAAAAGCACGTAGCACCTTTAGCGGGTTCCGGTGCTTTTGCGATTACCGCGAATCAGCTGTTCTGGCCGCTTTTCCTCTGCCACTACAGCTCATTGGTGCCAACTTATCATAGCAGCCCAAGGCATCTCACTGCCAGTATGCCAGGTCGGCCAATGCTTCCACTGCCCCGAAAACGCCACAGGCAGCTGCAAAAGGCTGCAGCGACCCCAGCAGTGCTAGGGTGTTTCAGGGCTGTAGTCGTAGCGGCCCTTTCGCAGGTGGCAGCGGTGTTTCTTGGGGGCAAAGTGATATCTGAATTTGGAATGCCTGCCGGCCCGGGCGATGTATCCACGCCTCTGTAAACACGGGTGGTAGCTGCGAAAGGGCCAGTACGGCTAGACCTGTGAAACACCACCGGCGCTGCTGGGGCCATTGCGGCTAAAGTGAAATGTTGAGGTGGCTTGCTTGGCGGTCCGGGCAATGCTTCAACGCCCCCGTAAACGCCTCTGGCAGCTGCAAAAGGGCTGCAGCGGCCCCCTTGTTGTGCTCCTCCTGCCGGTTTCTGTTGTGTGTAGTGATCAGCTGATTGGCGGTGAAAGTGAAATGTTCATTGGGGATGTCTGCCGGGCCGGCCAATGCTTCCACGGCCCCGAAAACACCACTGGCAGCTGGACTAGTATGGCTAGAGGCCTGAAACGTGCTGTTGGGACATGCTGGTGAAGCACCGCTGGCAATGATCTCATGTGGTCCCACTGCCTCTGCTGCTGGCTCTTTATCAGAAAGTTATCCTGTCAGAAAAATGATTGGAGAAAATGGGGTGGTGCTGTGCATGTGCAGTAGAGCTGTTTTGTAATTTTTTGCTGTGTCGGTGGGGGTGTCTCCTTTGTGTCCCTTTTTGGGGACAAAGACCCTCCAATGGGTTTCGTGACCCCTACAGTGCTGATCTCGCAACCCCAAACTATGTATGTGCCAAATTTCGTGAAAATAGGTGCAGGGGTGTGGGTGGGAATCGAGCACATACAAACCCACACTTTTCTTTTATAGATATAGATGAACGCCGGACAGCAAGATATTTCATTCCTTTCTGCAATCTCAAAAACGCTCTTGGTGAACTGTTTGATTTCAACAGTTAGGTTCTATATATGCTAAACCATGTGCTTTGTTCTAACTTAATTATCTAATAATCTAATCTAATAATCAAATAAATAATCCCTATAACATCCCCTTTTCTCATTATTTCCAGGTCCTTTTATTCTTTTTTTACGTCCATGATGGGAGGGAGGATGTTAGAAAGGGACTTGGATGCAAATCGGCAGCATCAGCAAGATTGAAAGTTGCCTCCAAAGACAGAGGCATAAGTATGTTCAGCTAAATTGTTAAAATTGTAGATTGCATTGCCGAGCTGGTAGCAACATTAAAATGAAATTTGAAAATACTGCCAAATGACAGGGTTGTAAATAAATTATATGGACCCCTTGCTTTGGAAAAGACAAGAATAATGTGCATTAGGAAAGCAATTTCAATATGGATTACCAGTGATTATTCTACAAACAATTGCATCAGACAAATACTGAATCTTAGCCCAATTAAAATTATGTGAACTTGAACCAATGATCAAATAGTTTTGTTTGATTCTCACTCCCGTCATTTCAAGTCGTTTCTTTTTGCTGCATAATTCATGGTGAATGACATGCCAATTAGTAAACAATAAACTCAATGCAGAGCAGAATTAATTTTTTTTCTGTACCATCCATTTCTCTTTTCAAACAGACAATCAGTCATCACGTAAGACATTATTCTCCTAAAGATGGGACATGATGATGGATCACACAGTTAATTTAAATCAGCACATTCCACACAGGCCTCATTTAGCTTTTATATAATATGGGATGCTATTTCCCCTCTCTTTGGTTAATTTATTTAAGAATGGACACAATAAACTTCAAATAAAGTAACAAATACATTGTTTGGAAAGCTGGCATAAAATATCCCAATTACTAAGAGCTGTATGCGAAAATGACATTTCCCCAGCCTTTCTCTTTCTGAACAAATTTATTCAATCAGGCAAAAGTTATTTCTACCAATGACCACAACAAAGTGTTCAACCTAGGGGTAGTTTCAATTATTTGCAATGTATTGTGATGACAACAGAAAAGAAGCTTATAATCTTTCTTGTAATCTTAGAGTAAGGTCTGAGAACGGAACAAGGAGAAAAATTACTATATAGCTCCAAAGATTAGACTATAGGCAAATAGTCCATAGGCTAGATGGGTTTCAAGTTTTATGATTAAAAGACTATTCCAGTGGCAGAAACATGACAGACTCATTGACCAAGGACTTCCATCACCATTCCTGGGTGGGTTTTTTTGGAGCAGGATGTTCATGTTAAAACTTAGAGATAAAATGTCATCTTCCTTTAATGTCACTCCTCATGACTTAGTATTAGACAATAGAAACTGAAATGTCAGAACACCTAAAATCAATTTCTGTAACTTCTAGGTAGCTATAGGCTACAAATAGCTTTCTTTTCAACTACGTCCAACGAATGAAAACACTTTGAAATGTTTGCAGTTAAAAAAAGGAACAAGAAAGTCAAATTATATTATGAAAAGCTCCAAGGGCGCACATACATTAAACCAACCCCACATTTATATTTTGCAATACTTACTGTAGGAAAACAAGATGGACTTAGGCACCTACCTCTGGATTTAGTTTGTTTCATGTAAAATGAGAGATTAAAATATTGTTACAAAAATTACAAACCCAAATATATTGGCTTCATACTGTTAGAATGTTTATTTAAATTTTCAGTCAAGTAGTTTTATTTAAAAATTGCATTCTTGTTTGTTTTATACACTTCATTTATTTGGCATTTTAGCAAACTCTTTTTAATGCAAATTAGCTGAAAAAATGTTCTTCATTTTTGCATTGAATCCCTTGATTCTGCTCGTAGTCAGTCATGACTTTATCCTGTTAAAATGTGCTCAGCACAGTACATTATTGCTTAATTAGCCTGCATTGCATTTTCATTGGATTATCAAAACCTCAGAATTGCTGACATTAACTTACTGATAAATGTAAAGTCTCTTCTGCCCATTATGGATTGAGCCAATTCCAAATCACAAGGGCAGAATTTATGGAACACTGTGCTTAGATTCAATTATAATTGTAGCTACAAGCAATTTAAAACATTTAGTATTTATTTATACAGCATTCAGTATGTTGGTCTGTCAGCCTGGTTTTGGGGGAAAACATTTCACTAGAATTACAAATAATATGCTTCTGTTTTGCAGTCCATATTCATGAATTGAAGTGTATAAATTTGGCTGGTATCCTGAATTAAGGAATTAAGGGGATGAAAAATTTCAAATGGATATTATGATGCTAGATTTGCTGAAGACATAGAGGAAGAAGAAAATATGATCTCTAGGGTTCATGAAGTCCTGTAGTATTCAAAAATGTCTCAGTAAAGTTTGAAATGGCAAAAATGACTTAATTAGGGAGAAAAGAACAAGTACATTTATTTGTAACTGGAAATCCTTTATGGACTTTTTGCCGCAAATGAAGTAAATAAATTGGTGACTTATGAATTTGTTCATTAGAAATAGCAGAGTATGGATGTAATCTTAAAGAGCAATGATAAATGATAAATTAATTTGTAACTGCTGCAAAGAAGATCAGAAGCCATTTTATGTATTTTCCTTTGCTTGTTTCTCTATTTACTTTCTTTTTTTCACTTATTTGTTTTATATTTTTCTTTACTGTTTTTCTTTTCTATAAATTCATATGGTACATTGGTCTTTTATTATTGTAAAAAATATTTTAATAAAATTTAAAAAAAATAATGTTAATAAAATTGTGTGTGTGTATATATATATATATAAAAAGAATGCCCCCATGAAATTTGGTTGCTATATTGGCCACCATAAGTAGTGTACATATGGATTTATTTTATAAAATTGACAGTCTGAAGAGAAGGAGGATGAGAAATAGACTACTCTCATTCATGTTCTTTAGCCCTATCCTCAAATACTGTATTGTCCCAAATGATTGTGAGTTCTTTGTCCAGTTTGGAGCTCTTTTCTGGTGTATTTTAAACAAAGTAAGGCTAGGAATGAGACAGGAGACCTTTTGTATTTTAAAAATGCCCAGAGCAGGGTAATGGAGAAAATACCAGTTCTCTCTCTTTCTGCAATTTTCCATACTTCTGAACAACCTCAGATGCCTCCAAAATGCCCCAAGTAATATTTCTTCAGAATTTTGTGATAGGGATCACAACTGTAATAACAAAAGTATAACAATTAATACATTAATTTCTGTGAGAGTGTTTACAAATATAGATCTTCATATGGGGAAAATGTTTCCAAAAATACACTTGACCAAGGATGGACATAAATTTACATTGAGAAAAATCTGTTTAAAAATACAAATGGTTTCATTTACACTTCCTAAGCTAAATTCGTGAATAGAACTTATAGTCATTAAATTGCCAGTTAATTTAGAGAGCCAGTTTGGTCTAATGGTGAAAGCACCAGGCTAGAACCTGAAAGACTATGAGTTCTAGTCCTGCCTTAGCTTGGAAAGCCAGTTAGGCCAGTCCCTTTCTCTCAGCCCAAATCACCTCACAGGATTGTTGTGAGGAAAATAGGAGGATGAAGGTATGTTGGATATGTTCACCATCTTGAGTTATTTGTAAAAGTAATAAAGGCAGGATACAAATCAATCATCAAACAAAAAAAATATAGCTGTCCAAAATTGAAGAATGCAAATTCTTAATATCTTATTAGACAACCCATGACCCATTGGGTCATCATTTCAGAGATATTTCTTACCTTAACAGAAAATAAAATGATCACAGAAAAGCAGTGAGAGTGGCTTCTGACTTCCTATCGGCTTTCCCATTGAAGCTGGCAAGGAACATTGGAAATGATTTTGCCAACTTTCAATCCCAAAGGAATAATGGGTCCTGGCCACAACTTCAACAAATTTTAATCCCAGAAGTTTATGGTACCATCCCCACCTCAGTAAAGTTCACACTTCCTGCTGGCTTCACCACTGACTTGCAGGAAATAGACACTTAGAGTGTTGGGAATGACAGTCATGTGACCAGTGCAGCACAGCAGCACTGAAATATCCACAGTATTCCAAATTTCAGTTCTATCTGTGGAAGGCTCCTGGATTATTGGTGCATACTGGAAACTAAAGGGCATCTACTCAAGGTCAACCGTCAGATTTCTCCTGCTTCATCACTGGGACATCAGAGGCAGACTACTGAAAGTCCTAACTTATTGTCTGCTGAGGCTAATCTGAATGTGTCATACAGAAGATGCAATAATCTAGTGAAATTCTCTAAATTTGGTTGGATGATTCATGGTCTTCTAATACATTTTGCTGGAAAGCAATAGCAGCTACCCTCATCATCTGCTTATGGGAAGATCAATTGACAAATGTTAATCATTCAAATAGGCTTTGGTCTGTCCATCTCAAACATTAGTTTGTAATTACAACAGTTGAAGATATGGCTCTTCATTTTTCTTGCCTAAATAAATCAAATTAGACTTAATATAATTATTTGAAAAATGAGTTGATCTATTAAACCTGTGTTCAGCTAATGATGTTGAGATATGGCCATTGCTAAACTAATGAAATATTTGACCCTGACTGGACAGTATAGAAACAGCACTTAGGAATTAAAAATCAACACATACTGTGTAGTAATGTTGTAGAGTATAAATTAATGGCTTTCAAGTGTTCCTTAATAATTAAGCACAGCAAATACTGCCAGTGAAATGTGACATTTTCAGTATGATAGATTTTGTCAGGGAAGGGAATCCTCCTCCCTACTTTCACCTAATTAATTAGTAGTAAATTTGGAAGCAGCATTCTGACCTACTTATAAATCTCTGTAGATACATGTATATTTATATAATACTTCTTTGGGCTACCTCATTAGGCAGAGTGCAATAAACGAATTTTAATGACTGAACGGTGTTGAAAGTTGAAGGGATTTTTGCTCAGGTATCACCAAGTCCATAGTAGAATGAAAGAAGGAGAACAAGAAATGTCCTAGTAACTCCAATTGGATTATACTGCATGCATAACTTGTTAACATTAGAAAGAATTATAATTGCAACTGACCAGTTCGCTAACTAATCTTCCTTTCAGGATTTAATATACGGTAGTAAATATTATTTAACAGGGGAAAAGGGATATAACTATTTCAAAGTTTAGTTTAGTTTAGTTTAGTTTAGTTTAGTTTAGTTTAGTTTAGTTTAGTTTAGTTTAGTTTAGTTTAGTT
>JANHJO010001967.1:31376-44170 GCA_032468235.1 Pseudoxyrhopus heterurus | reverse complement strand
ACAAGATAAATGACATGTCCGGACATAAAAGTTCCTTAAAATGACACCATTTGAGACATGCAGAAGAGCCACTCATCTATCTGACCTGATTACTTTGAACCTGGTGATGAACTATCTCTGTTTCACTCATTCAAAATGCAGTATCCATAAGGTTCTAGAGATCAGACATCACCATCAATTAGTGTTACTGGACTATATTTTCAAACAAAACATTTTACACACATAGACATTCTACTTTCATACAGACCATGAAGCCCAGGCATGAAGGTCAAATAAAGTGATTGTCAAATCATGGTGCCCTTTAAAGAAAAAAAAAGCACAATTCCTTCATATTAATTCAATACATTAATACTTGCTTAACTTTCATCAGAATTCTAACATATTCATTACATTCTTAAGAGCTCACAAGAGCTGGAAAACAAACAGCATTAAGGGATGTGTAAATGCTTGAGAATGTCTCCTTTGATGAAGCTTAAAAGAAACAAATCTGGCTAGAATGATGTCTTGGAAAAACACGCAGACATATCCATTTACTCAAGAGTCAATTATGAGTCATTTATAAGCACAGAATCTGTGTTTATCTAGTCAGTGGTTTTTAAAATCTGATGTACCCAGGGACCTTTTTATATTGATTTATTAACCAAAGAACCACTTAGCCATGTCTTTATAATGCATGGAATTCTGGGAAGCATTATAGAATGTGCTTCCAGGTTAGGCCTATTGCTTTCCATCATAAAAATATAGAAGTCATACCCAAGGAATTGACAAATAAGCATTTGCCAGTTCTTTGGACAAATAAGGTTGAAAACTTAACAAATTAGGGTCTGTGATTACATTTTGCTAATGAAGAAGAAGATGACACTGATATTTCAACTCAAACTGGTACTTTAGGTTTACTTGAACTCCAGCTAAGAGGACAGGAGGTTGGTTTAGAGAACATAAGGCATACCATCTACAGATCTGTTTTGTTTAGCTCTGTTATGGTTTGAGGGGTCCTTGGTGTCTCTGAGCTTGTTTTCATACAGACCTTTCATTATCCAAACAAGATAACATCATCAGTGATAATAAGGAATGCAGTTTGCTGTCCTTAGTAGTACTAATGATGTTACCTAGTTTGGGTAATGAAATGTCTGCAAGAAAAGAAGCAAGCTCAGAGAGCACTAAGGACCCCTCATCCTGAACTGCAAATATTCTGCTTTATTGGTTTGTTATGGTTTCTTTCATTCTAGCAGTTGTGAACTGGGAAGGTCAGTCCTGGGAAGGTCAACTTTCTTACCCGTTGGGAAGATCAAGATTCCACACTATAGACAGGAGATGAGAAATGTCCATTGCAATGTTAGTATAAAAATGATACCCTTTATATATTAGCATGCACCATTGGGATACAAATATGAAGTTTGTGATATTGTGACACATGTTCTACCATCGTATCATTGTAGTTATGTCTATTTCATACTGAAAGTTTGGCAGAAAAGTGAGTCATAATAATGATACAAAAGAAATGATACCAGCTGAAAATAATGGTTAAACCTCGGCATCATCTTTTTTCTCCCCATCAAATCATGCATGAGTTTTCATAATTCTCATCAGTCAATTCTTCCTGTAATGAGAATACACATAGCCAGTTTTTCCTGCTTGATGGAGAGGGTAAAGAAGAAGTCTATTCAGAACTGAAACATAAATTCATGTAATGTGTTCTGGGACAACTGAGCTCAGCGGGAGTAGTTCCCAGCAATATCAATAGGTATGGCCTTACTGTCTCTTTCCTTTCTCTTTGGCAGATGCCAGAGAAATGCACACTGATAGAACAATGTAATTGGAGACCCAGAAATCAACTAATGCCGGATCTTTATTCACATAAGGACTGAACAGAAACATTATCTTCAGTGCTCTGATAGTCAGAGATAGAAGAAGTCAACAAGTATTAACAATAGACTTGACATCTTCCAGCAAAGTGCCTTCACTGAATCCTAAAGATTTGCTATTTTGACCATATTACTAATGAAGAAGTGGTCCAAAAGAGTTTGTTCTGCAAACTATATAACATTGTCGCATTTGGAAGACTCCAACTTGCAGGTCATATTCTCCACATGGAGAATAATTGAATCCCCAAGGTGGCAATGAGATGGACTTCCCTGGATGCAAAACAGCCAAGAAGACGCCCTCAAAATATACGCTGAAGAACATTAATGGAAAACTTAAAGACTCTACACATCACATGAGAAGACACTGAAGTACTTGCCCAAGACCAAAAATGCTGGAGATCCCTTGTTCCCTATAAGCCACATAGCATGGTAGGACTAAAATTCTCTGATAGTGCCAGTGTAAAAAACAACTTTGAATGGGATTTTATTGGTTTGATTCTCAAATAATTTGATTTTAGCATTGAAACCCAGCAAGAAACAGAACCTATTTGCCTCATGGCCCTTCTTCTGACTTCTTGTTTGAAGGAATAGGTGTGCTCTAAGCCCTCCTTGCCCTAGAAATGGAAGTGGGAAAATTAGAAAGCTCAGGGATATGAAAAGCTGTACCTCATCCTTTAGTCAGACAGGGAAGTATAAGTTTTGCTAGGCTTTTGGGAAAATAAGCATCTGCAAATTCAGTCCTAAATAAGCAGGGCATGTCTGAAGAACAGGTGTCTTTAGAAGTAAAGGCTGTCTTGGGATTATAGGATTCTGAACACAAAGAAGTGTCTCCTGCCAGCCATAATGACTGGAAGCTAAAGAATTCAGTAGTTTTAGTTCTGTTGGGACTATTAACATTGAATAATGTCTAGATATCTTCTAATTCTTTCCTGCCTTTTAGTGGTTGTGTAGACCATTGCAATTCAGATACGGTAGCCTTAAACAACAAAATCAGATTCAAAAATGCAGAGTCAGAAAGTCAATTATCATGATATTAGCATCAACAGTAAATCAGGAAACATAGTCAATACAAACACTAGCAATGAAACAATTTATAGCAATGGTAATTGAGAACAAACCACTTACAAACTAGGCTAGTCATGAATTGCCTACTCTGAATGCTTACAGCCTAAATATGTTATTCCTATTGTTGCTTCTATAGATTTTATCAGTTGTATTAAAATTTTATGTGTGCTACTTGGAGGGTTTAAAGGTTTATCAAATTCATGAATAACTGGTTAGATGCATTCTTTGAGTCGTAGAACTGGTGTTTTAGGTTTTTAATTATTTATTCGTAGATCTGTTCTTAATAGTCTTTCCTTCTTAAATATGACTTTACCTCAGAAAAGTATGATGTGAATGCACTAAACAAAAGTAAAATGAAAAACTTAAATTAATTTGATGTTGAAATCATATTGGGTTTTTCTGTTAACCCTGACTTAACCCTGCTGATCTAAGCATTTTCTAAATGCATTTAAAAAAAAAATCTCAGCCACAAAATCAACATGAGAAGTCTATTAAACACTCACACATGCACACAGCTACTGCAAAATAGAAAGGTTTTGCAGCATAATAAAATGCATAACTGCATCATTTAATGAGTGTTCTGACAAGTGTAATAGATTATTATTTTTTCTAAAGGAAATTGCAGAATGTTATCGTTGCAGGTAAAGAAACTTATAAAGTGGTGAAACTCAGATATTATATTGTGATGACATCCATGTGTTAATGCTTGCTTACAGCAGATAATGTGGTAAGAGCAGCCATCATCAATCACACATTAGTATAATCCCACTTCACAATCCTGCTACTTCTGGGTCATTCAAGGATGGTGGCTATAATACTAATTAAAGTGTAAAGTATTTTACAGAGTGTCAGTGGACATAATTATATTTATTTTTCTCTTGCAGGCTAAAAGGGCAATCAAAATATTAACACATGAGACTCTTTTTAGGAGTGTACTCAAGCCTTATAATTATACAAATGTACTCGTAATGCAATACATCGCTTTAATTGATTGATGCAAAACATTGTGAGATATCAGAGGGAAATGAAATGGTCAACTTAAAAAGAAATTAGATCTGGTTCTAAGATTAATTTTGCAATGCTGTGAGGAGGATTCTATTATCATAAATGGCATTCAAAACTCCACTTTAAAGGACATTGTCATTTGCCTTGTAGTATTTACATCTATATCTCTATCTGGATTCTCATCCATTTGTATTGGGACATTAAACTCCTATATTGTTGCAATGCAAATACAGAAGTATGGCCCTTGCATCATGATATCATAATTCATGTTTCCCCATGTTTATACTCCTGTGGTTAGAAATCACCTACATTTATATGGCATCCAGAACAAAACAGTACAACTACCTATATCATCCCCAATAGCTCCAGAAAAGTCAGGTATTAATCACCTTCCGATTATTTCTAACTACATATCCACATGCTTTTTCTACAACTTTACACCAGGAAGACCTGACACAGATAATCCCTAGACTTGGTTTGAATATTTTTTTCCCCTTTGATATGCATTCAAACTGGCATGAATTATTAGTTCTACTATATATTATATCACAGATCTATTTCTGATTAGCAGCATTTATGACCTTTTGATAATTATAGAAGTTTGATGCCAATTCAACTAGAAAAGATAGGACTGACTCATCAGAGATGAGGTTGAAAATTTGCTTAGCTTCTAGTGGATTTTTGCACCTATATATATTTTCCTGCACACACAAATACGCACTCACACACCCACACATATACCACTCATTACTTTATGTAAAGGTCTAGCAGTATTCCAGAGGTAGGAGATGCATAGTTGTCCTCAGCCCCTTGTTTTAATAATGGCCAGATGTCACATCACACTATTTGTTTTTGATTTTGTAAGATTCTGTTCACACAGCTCATACTATTGATATCTCTGCTCTGAGAATTGCTGGCTCTTGGCTTATTTCTCATCTATTCTGTGTTATTTTTGGTTGTATCTTTTCCAGTTGAATTGGCATCAAACTTCTGTAATCACCAAAGAAATCATGGAATTAAAACTTAAGTCCCTATACCATACAGCTGAATGCACAAATTGGCCTAGAAATTGTACAGGAAATGTTCTGTTTAAAACAGTAAAATAGTTGTACACATGTAAATAATATAATTACATCTAGTTAAAACTAAGCCAAAGAATAAATAGAAGAGTAGAAATTCTCATGAGGTCTAAGCATTTTCAGAGATCCAGTAGAATAATGAATATACTATCCAGTACACTATCCAAACTTTTAGATCTCTGTGATCATTGTTGGGAGAATTTTGGGAGATATGTATCTCATTCCAAATTTGGTTCAATTAATATATACAAGGAATAGTATATATAATGTGCTGATGTCAATATCAAAAGTATATCCCCTGCATTTTATCTGCACACATTTTAATATTGGGTCAGCAATTGCCAGGTTGCCTATTATCCTTCCCAGTCAGTATCATTTACATGGAAGAAAACAACTGCCATCGAAGGAGAAAGTTCTATACTGTTTCAAAGAGTTTTAAATGAATAGAGACTTATTGTGATTACAGTTTTTTTTTAATTTGAGGGACATTGTTTTTGGTTTCTCCAAAACAAATCAAGCACAGACAAGAACATTTATGGGCTATTATAATCCAAGTACAGTAGAATAGTCATATTTCTCCTTCTGAGGCTTGAAATAATAGTTTTGTTCTAGTGATAGGAATATTCATCTATAGAGATTCCGGTGCAAAACACTTTTAAAATAACATTATCTGATTTCCATGCCTTCAAAGAAATCGGATGCAATGAAAATAAGCACTGTTAAACCAAACTTAGTAGAGTTCAGCAACAGTATGCTTGCTTATACTCTTGGCTGGCTTATATATTACAATCAATTTTCATCCAGGGAGATGATAATTTTCCTGATTAGTAACAAACAGTAATAGAATAATAGGATGCTGTGTGCAATTGTACCTTGAGTTGATCAAAGTCTTTACAAATTGAATACATACCAACAGGTATATTGACCTCCTGGTAGACCAGTCTAACACGAGGTCTTTATTTCCAGTCGGGGACTTTCTGAAAAGAAGAAAATAGCCATATCAACGAGATGTCTGGTATCATGGAGACATACAATCATTTTTCAGACTGAAGGGGGCATCCTCCCAAGAAAGCTGCTAGGGCAGCTGGAGGCCAGCAGATCACCAACATCTGAATCTATTCCCTAGAATGTTCTCACTAAAGACCTTGTGTCAGTAACAGGTGAAATATTACTTTCTTATCAGAATACCTAAAACGTGTCTTGGGCTGCCCAGATAGCAGGCAACTATTGGAATGAATTGTGAGGATGGGTGTTTTATGAATGTTAATAGAGTATCTGCTAATGAGACACCAAACTGTTGCCACTAGTTTCTGAATGCTATCATTTCCATTGTCTGATATGACTCTTTAATCTTTCTTGACATATGCAATTCAGAAGATTAGAATAAGATGGAAAGCCTCAGAAACTCTTTCCTTCCCTTTAAACAGAAATATACAGTAAGTTTTTAGCATTTTTTGTCATATGAGTGATAGAGCTGGACTGAATCCCCATAACAGCTGGTTGAAAACATGTTTCTAACGTTTTTCCTGCTAAGGAAAGGCACTGTTATCCATTCTCTCTCCAAGATAAGTACTGAATCTTCAGTGCTTGCTTATTTATAATATGAGGGTAGGTTGACCTGATTCAGTTTTTCTATATTTTTAAAATTGTTGACTCATAATGCTGCAATTCTATTTGCTTAATGATGGTTTAATGAATGTACTGCAAATGGCGAAACACCAGAGAAATCATATGATGTCTTACCCTGTATGATCTTCACTGCCTCAGCTGAATTTTTTTATTAGAAAACCTATGGACCTTATTCTAGTTAGAAGGCCAGTAGAACCATTTCATCAGAATAAAATGGAATCATTAAACTACACTTAAATTCTGATGATCAATTTGCTTAGTTTGAATATGACTTGTGCTGATATTTACAAGTACAATGCAAAAAGTCCTTGGACTAAAATGGTTCACTTTTGAAGAGCTTCTCATTTAAACATAGCAATGGTCTCATTCTGGAATGGTCCTCCCTTCTCTGTACCCACTGCAAGATATGTCCTGTGCTTATTCTTTGCAGCTTCCAGAGTTGCATCTCCAATTTCATGTAGTCCTTAAGAAAGCCTTTTTTTCAGTAACAAGAATGCTGTATAACCTTGAGCAAGGGTCATCCTAAGTTCAGTTCTAAAAACAGCAGAATCTGAAGGAGTTCAGTGATCTGACTTATAGCTCTTCACTTTAAGATAACACACTGATGCTATTCCATACCTGTGTAGTTTTATTTGTGTCTTTACCATTGCTATACTGTTTATTAATGAAAGGTTCATAAATATTAACATTATGAAGTATAAACACAGTTCAAAGAGCATCCAAATCAAACTATTTCAGAATAATAGAATAGCAGAGTTGGAAGGGACCTTGGAGGTCTATTCCAATCCCTTGCTCAAGCAAGAAACCCTATACCATTTCAGACAAACAGGTGTCCATTTTCTTCTTAAGAACCTCCAGTGATGGAGCACCCACTAAAATTTTCAAAAGACTATGGCAAATATATTTGAAAATCAACTAAAAAGCCTGGGAATGCAAATATACATAAAAGACAACCATTAGCAAAGGCCATCTTTTCCAAGGTAGAAATTCACCATTACATTGTCATTACTGGAAAGTAGAGATTGGTGGAACAGGATATTCTTTTCACATACAGTTTGCTTTAGGGGCGGATTTCTGTTCTGGAAAATTTGCATTCTGAGTTAAGGAAAAACCAATGGTAAATTCAACATTGGTCATTCTTATTTTCCAAATCTTACAAGGTGACTGAAATTGTCTTCTATCTTTTTTTTTCTTTTTTTTTTCAACTTAAACTCTTTATGGCATTTTGAATGGCTCCTGGAATGGCCATCTGGTTGTGTGACACCAGCAAAAAGGATTCCTTCCACAACATCTTGTGTGCTGTCTCTATCCAAATATATTCTGTAATGTTGGGAAAGCAATCAGACTATATTTGGTAAATGTGAAATATTTGGAGATGGGTAAAGAAGGTAAGTCATATGATAGTTTTCTGTATATTCAGCAAAGTCTTGCAGCGTGCTTTGGGGGTATTAATGTGTTTTTACAAATCCAACAGAAATACAATGTACTGTCTAAGATGAAACAATCTGGAAAACTGATGCTTGGACATTGAATTTAGAAGTGTGTATGTGGGAGATTGACTTATATGTAAAAGTTAAGGATTTGTTAACTTCTATGAATAGCAGTAGTACTTAGACTTATATACCACTTCATAGTGGTTTGCAGCATTCTCTGAGAGATTTACAGAGTCTGAATATTGCCCCCAGCAATCTGGGTCCTCATTTTATCCATCTCGGAAGAATGGAAGGCTGAGTCAACTTTGAGCCTTGTCAGGATCAAATTCCAGACTGTGGCACAGTTAGCATACAATACTGCATTCTAACCATTGCACCACCAGGGCTCAGTGGTTAGAATGCAGCTGTACTGTAAGCAACTAGGATATGCAGTATTGGATGTTTAGAAGTCTAACTGTTTTTCTTTTGATATTTACAAGCAATTTTAAACATTCATAATAAACTCTGGAGATTGCAGTTGTATAGCTTCTCTGTTCCTTTTTTATACATTATGAATTTAATAATTCTTAAGCATATTGTACTAGCTCTCACAAAAAGCAACATATTTTATCCTACAAATAAAAGCTTTTAGCAGACTATAGGGGATGTTTTAGATTTTTGTTCTCAACACTGATATTCCCAGCATAGAGAAAAAATGTATAAAATACAATCCACCTACCAGGTTTTTTCAATTCTGTTGGGTGAAAGATTATCTTTGCCAAGTCAACTCTGTAAGGTAATTTCATTTTCATCTTGCGCTGCACTCACTGCTGTTGCTGAGATTCATATTTGAAAATTGTATTCAGGTCTACTTTGTTACATGAAAAACATACAGTTCAATTTTCATTTCATTTCCTAATATCAGAGATGCTGCAATGAAAGCAGAGAAGTAAACACAAAAGTTGTGTAAAGAATGTCGAGTCTCTGGGTATTAATACATTCTTTTCCAGAAAGAACTTTAGAACTATCTTTGAATTTCCGTACATACTGTGTCATTCTATTTGGATTTTAAAATGCACATTTATTGATGGAATAGCCTGAAAGATAAGAAATGAGCTTATTAACTATTACCTTTAAAAAACTTACTTTGATTCTTCCTGCAGACTATAGAAAATATTATATTATATTAGATATATACATATACATATTAATAATAAATGTTTATCTAGTCTTTGTGGTAGCCTTATCAACATAATCTGAAAAAACTACATACTTTCAGATTATTAATATATATATATATTATATATAAAACATATTATGTTGTCATATATTATTGACCTGACCTACCTGACCATAGTAAAGTTGACTTATTTATTTATATATGCTCACAAACCAAAATTGCAAATATACTATCAGGCAAGTTATGTCAGATAAATATCTGTTATTAATGCCAATTAATGATATTTAATATACCTATACAGGGAAAATCTGAGACACAGATTTTCCTTCCAAATTCAAATGAGATAAGAAGGGGGAGTGGTCTGGTAACCTATAAATACCACCTTCCCACTCTCCTCAGCACTCTTCTATGTCAAGGTTAGCTAGGGAGCAGGTATGTTCAGAGCATACCCGTGCTATAACCAATATATGCCCATGAGACTATCTCTGTAATACAAGTATGTATATTTATTTAGAATAATAATAGAACAGTTATCTAATTCAACTGAAACTGTAGTCTGGCGATCTTCTGTGGAGAAGACACATGTTTGCAATGAATCCCCAGTGCTGCTGTGCAAAATCTGGCCACCTGCTCTGTAGTTATGGACTGTTCATCGTTAAGCAGCCACTGAAGATAGGTAGTATTGGAGCGGCTAAGATACCTAGCATTTATTGGCAGAATATGTTTTTTCCTAATCTCTGTGTAAAAGGAACATCCAAGGAGCATGTGACCCACAGTCTCCACCTCTTCTGACCTGCAGGAACAGAGTCTTTCTGTCAGTGCTTAGTATAATGGCTAATATAATTAATATATAATTAATTCATGTCTAAGTTTTAAATAGTATGAATTTGGTAGAGCAAGATTACTAGGACAATGATTGTTATTTATAACACCCTTTTATAACAATGCAAAATTTTAAGTTAAAATATATCATTGCATAATCTATTTTAATTATAAACACTATAGGGACAGGCATTACCAACTTAATTTGTATTATGTATTGCTGTATTATGGCATATTCCCGTATGGCACATTATTTGGTTAGCTGCTTGGTATTTAGTTACCCCCTATAGTGAGAAGCAAAACCATAGAATGTGTCTTGTTTGGGGGCAATCTTTCTTTTGTTATTATTATTTTTCAGCATCTTCTATAACCAGTTATTATTCCTTTTTTTTTACTCCTGTTCAATGTAATAGCTGAATGTCCAGCTGGTGTCATAACAAAATGTTGTTATATCATCAACTAGGGATTTGTTTAGAGACTTTTTAAAAATTATCTTTGAAGGTTTTATATACAGATCTGTAGAGTTCACTTTCATCTTCTTTTGATTTATCGTGTACTTAGAAGAGCAAGTTGGTTGCTTGAAACTGTAAGAAAAAGGCAGAAGTGCTGCTGGTCAGTTTGAAACAAAAGCTTGAATAAATGTTAGTAACTTCACTGCAATCAGATCAGAATCTCTACTCAAACATCAGAGTTCCTATTCTTAACTCTTTACAAAGACAAACTGTTTACGATGCATGTTAAACATATATAGTGGTGATTGTAACTCATAGCCTTATCATCACCTGTGTAGATTATTCAAATATGCTCTATATGAGAAAACTTTTCAAAGCCATGCATAAACTGCATTTGGTACAGTATTTTTATGTGGTTAATTATTTATTTAACGAGATTTATATGGCACTCTAAACTGCTAATGGGGTGGCAAACTTGAACATTATATAAATTGAATACATTTATACATTTACAAATAAATAAAATGTTTATTTATTTAGAAGCAATATTTACAGCCAATAAATATGACATTTAGATTGGAAGTGAATCCCCAAATTCAAGCAAGCTAGGAAATAAATTTATACTAGAGTAATCTGTCAGAACGCACCTCAGTACTTCTACAGATAGGGTTAAATGTAAGTTTACTACTTGCTTACGATATATTAATCTATAAGAGCCCCATGGATTTTACTCTGCTACTCATTGTCAACTATAGAGGGAGGTTCTCAGTTCCATTTGAAGGCTATTGAGCAATGTCTGAAAACATTTCTGTAGTCATGTGGGAAGCTTTACAACATGGAGTGCTGTTACCTTCTCACCAAAGTGATACCTATTTATCCACTCACATTTGCATACTTTTGAACTGCTAGTTGGCAGGAGCTGGGCCGAGGATGGGAGCTTACCCTGTCGTATGGCAGTTGGGTCTCGAACCTGGGCTGCCAGCTTTCTAGCTGACAAGCCCAGCATCTTAACCATTAAGACACTGCTCCAACCCCTATATAAATCAATATATCAATCTATAAAAGAAATTAATATTCATATCATGGGCACTGCAGAAAGTAAATAGTTTCTCTCTCTCTTTTCTGTATAGCATATGTATATCTGGAAATGTCAAAAATAAATCTGCAATTTTGTACCTGAAACTCTTAATATACGGAATTCAATTCAGATAAAAAAAGGTATTTTAATATGTGATAATCCCTCCTATGCAAATTTTACAGATTACTGTAGTCTGGGAATCCTATCTACTTTGAATCAGCTGTATTTTTACACAAGATTTAGTGATCAGGTTAATGTTTTTTCCCAATTTTTTACCATTCAATATCCCCAATCCTTTTTTTTTATGAATATATCTTAAAAGAACTATAATTAATCATTATAACAATGTTTTTAAAGATACTATAGGAAAGTCATTAAGTCTCTTTTTTTTCATCCTCATATACTCACACAGCCAATGCCCTGACATACACACTGAAGTTATTGATTGATTACAGTTATATCCCACTATCCCCCAAAGATAGCAGGGAATATCTTCTCTACCACCTCTATCCCCACAAAGTTTGATTACTTACTAAGGTTCATTTGAGTGGAGATTGAACTTGTGCCTCCTGGGTCCTTGCTGATCCTCTAACCACTACTCTGTGCTGCTTCTTTTGCACTATTTAAAAAGCAGACTTTTCATCAAGTCTTCTTTTTTTTTTATCACTGCATCATAGTGTCATTTTATTTCAAGGTTATTGAAAGGAGAAAAAAAACAATCCTAAGTGAAGTTTTTCAAAACTCCCTCTAGAAGTTACAATTAAACCAATTTCAAGTATTCCATTTCAAATATTCTTTCAACCTCAATATATATTTGTTGGGAGTAGGCTAAAGCTCTTTCTTAAAAGACTCGAAATCTAGTAATGGTACTACGCACTTAATGGGGACAAATCCTTGTTCTAAAATGTTTAAAAAAATCCTCACTAATATAAAATCCTATTCACTATGTTAAGTTTTTACATATAATAAGATTACATAAGATTTTTATCCTGTTTCTAAAATAGTGTTCAATGGATATCTTTAAATACTTTTCTCTGGTCAGTCAGGCAAAGAGCTCTTTAGGACCAGTGTCCCAAATATATCTATAAAGAGCCTTGAATGGTGCAGCGGTTACGAACGCTGTACTTAATTAAAGTATTCAGCTCCCAGCTGCCTGCAATTTAGCAGTTTGAATCCCACCAGGCTCAAGGTCGACTCAGCCTTCCAT
>JANHJO010001965.1:148822-169558 GCA_032468235.1 Pseudoxyrhopus heterurus | reverse complement strand
ACCCAGGTTTCCTGGGTAAAATTAGGACCTCGGCTTATACTCGGGTCGGCTTATACCCGAGTATATACGGTAACTCCTAATGCTTATCATAACCTCTGAAATTCAAAGTATAAATGTCATACATGCATTTATGCATCCATTATATGCAAATGGAACTAGTACCTATCAGCTTAAATGTTACAGCATTGTGTAGACATAAATGCAGGATTTATTCTTTATTTATTCTTTATTTATCCCATTTCTTTCCACCTCTGCAGAATAGATAGTAGCTCATACAGCAAATTTCTTAAATGTCTTCAGCACATCCCTGTAAGGTAGATTCACAAATAGCCTAATCAAATATAATTACATTTTCCCATCCATTGTAAACATTAATTACTCTGATTAGTTATGAATTTTGTATAATAAAATTATTCATAAATAAAAGATAAGACAGGCTACAAATGGATTTCGTTTCCATCATAGCAGAATAGCAACATCTTTGTAACATTCTGTATGAGTATTTATACATGGCATCTTAATTTCATCCAAGGAGATAAATGTGCCCTAGTATTACATATTTTCACGTTTTTCTTCCTTTCTCTCCCTATATATTAATTTTATAGATTGTTTTATTGTCTGAGTATACTAGTTGCATGAGAAGCAGAACAATAGGCTATGTACTTTCATTTCAAACATGGCATTTCTATAATTCAGCCAAGTGTGTTTAAATAAATCTATAAATGGCTTATAAATCAGTGTTCTATGCTAAACAAACTATTGAAATAATTTATGGTAAAAATAATTCTAGGAAAAAGATTCTTCACCTTGCATTTCAAATGTGTATGATATTCTCAATGGTCCAAAGTCTGATGGCAATTGTAAAATATGTAAATTATGAGTAGAACAGGGGTGGGAAAAGAGAAGGCAGGACTTTGGAGATAAGCTTTAATTCTTCTCTCTGGGGAAGTAATTTCCAATAAAATATAATTTCATATCATATCTCTTTGCTTATTAGCACTGATGCTTTCTCACTTGCATATCTAGACCTCTTGTGGAAGAACTTTCATTCATTCATTCATCAAAATTATATGAGACTCATAATGGTAATGATAGGATACTCCCCAAAAATTACAGTTAAAATGTATTTTTCACCAAATCTACATTTCTTGGATGCCATAATAAAATCCTTATACATATGAGATCTTTCCCTCTGTTTGCCATGTTTAGAAGTGAATTGGAACTATCCTATCACCATAATATCATTTTATATGCAGGAGTAGGAAGTATTAACAAGATCTCAAGAACACAAAAGTTTGCCAAAGTACAAAATAAAAAATAAAAAAGGAACAGGGCTCACATCCCAAAGACTACAATGAAATATCAACTTATCCAAATTCAAATTTTGGAGAAAAACAATAAAGAGGAGTCATACAGGAGGGACAGAATGGCATGGGATTGTCAGAACTGCTACCTCACACCTGAGCTCTGCATTTGCTTGGTACCAGTCTGCCATGGATTCCAGATGGGAGAGGAGAAAGTTTCCCTGTTCACAGTGGCTTCCTGAAACACAGCTTCTAGGACCAGATAGCTGAGAATGGAATGCAGCTGCATAACAGCTCACACTTGAGATGGCCGTTTTGAAAACATCTTCTTTGGAAATTATTATAAGTCCTCAACTTATGACCACAATTGAACGCACAATTTATATTGCGGAGACATTTGTTAACTGAGTTTTGCCCCAGTTTACAACTTTTCTTGCCACAGTTGTTAAGTGAATCACTGCAGTTTTTAGGTTAGTAACATGGTTGTTAAGTGAATTTGGTTTCTTCATTGACTTTGCTTGTCAGATGATCACAGACAGTGATCACATGATCCTCACTGCGACCGTCATAAATATGAACAGTTGCCAAGCTTTTTAATTTTGATCACATGACCATGGAGATACTCCAACATTCGTAAGTGTGAAAAATGGTCATAAGTCTCTTTTTTCAGTGCTGATGTAACTTTGAACAGTCACTAAATGAACTGTTGAAAGCTAAGAACTACCTGTAGATGGTCTTAAAAGATCTTTATGATATGTAGGAATGTTTTTTTACAGAGACTGATCTTGCAACACTTAAATGTCTCCCTTAGCAACATAACTTTTGGGCTCGATAGCAATCATAGATCAAGGACTACCTTGTGCATAATGGTGGACCCTGTGTGAAGACTTGGTTCATAGGCTCTACAGAGGGGCGAATGAGACCAAATGACAAAAAATGCATTGCATATCGTGCCTCAGTTCCCATGATGCATGTACTTGTGTTTGAAGTCTGGATGCAAGTAGGATTTCTATCACAATCTCACCGCACACTTGCCCTCACTTCTTTGTATTTGTGGCTACGTGCAGATGCTATGATTTAAAGCTGTTATTCTGTGTACCTTGTTTGGAGATAAATAACAGGTCTTGACTTTCTTCCACAGGACATTTGAACAATGCTATTAATCTCTCCTGAGTCTTCTCTTCTA
Source organism: Pseudoxyrhopus heterurus (assembly GCA_032468235.1). NCBI lineage: Eukaryota > Metazoa > Chordata > Lepidosauria > Squamata > Pseudoxyrhopus > Pseudoxyrhopus heterurus. Next base: position 167,068 of record JANHJO010001965.1, on the reverse strand, counting down.
ACTAAACACTCTCAATTCCTTCAATCTCTCTTCATAAAATTTAGCTTGTCATCTGCTGGTCATCTGGATTGCCCTTCTCTGAAACTTGATGCAGTTGGCTGACTCTTACTGTAGATCCCAGAACGAGATGCAGTAAATGAGCTGGACTGTTAGTAACATAAAATGAAATGAAATTATTACTTCCTATGATTTAGAAGCTGTATTTCTGTTGATGCAGGCTAAAATCTTTTTTTTTTTGCATTCATATCATATTAGTAATTCATATTCAATTTGTAATCAATTATTACTATAAGATATTTTCCACAAGTATTGTTACTAAGCAATGAGTCCCTCATTCAGTACTTATATATTTCGTTTCTGTTTCCTAAATAAATAATATGCAGTTCTACAGTATTTTATATTTAATTCTGTTCTTTCCAGCTATGTCTCTAATCTATCAAAAGCATTTTGAACTTTTATCTTGGGCATTAGTTTTCCTTCTTAATGTGTGGAATCTGCAGACTTTTTAAATATTCCACCTTTTCTTACAATCCAGTTATAAAAATACTGAAGAGATAACCCTCTCAATTCTAAAATTTATTTTTAGTTACAATCCTACAATATGAGTAGGACTGTTCAAAAGCTACATCATTATTATAACAGCCTTATAGTCACTTGGATAGATTAAAAGATTTATTTAGTTAGTAATTGACTAAATAATTAACTATATATTGTTTATTACATTCTAAACCTTCCATATATCTTCAAGTACTTCTTTTCATATATCAACATGGTCATACAGTTGAATAGCAAAAATTATTTTATAGGTATGATGCTAACATAATATACTCATTATGGCTAATTTAGTCACCCAAGTAATTTAATATATTACTGTGCTATCCTATCTTAAATCTAAAGCAGTTACTGATATTAAATTGGTCTATAATTAAAACAAAGGTTAATTAAATGATTTCCTTTATATGTTCAATTCACTCATAATCCATGGTGAAAATAAATGCACACAGCTAAGAAAATGTGATTATTTACAATCAATCTGTAAAGCAGTAATGTGCAAATTGTATTAATTGTACATTAATTTATCCATTTGTTGCATTGGATCCAATTGTGACTTCCAGGACTATCTTCAGGAGGGTCAGGAAAATCAGCTGTGACCACCCTATTGAACACCCCCATTTTACATGAACAGCACATAAAGAGATAGGGTTTTGGTCACACAGTTGTAGCACCCAACATACCTCGCCATTCACATTCTTTTCCCATGAAGTGCATCAATACATGCCATATCACATTTTCCACCACACTGTACATTGTTCTGCTGCTATTGACAATACAATGTTGAATAGTTCTCTAGGCTAACAAACTAATTTGTCTTCATTTTATTTATTTATTAAATTTATATGCCACCCATGTCACTATCTAAGTGACTCTGGGCGGCCCTCTAGAAAGACAATGTTTAAAAATCAGTGTTGTGTTTTTCAAGAATTGTACTTTTAAACAGAAAGTAGATTTCCATGCAGTTTTAGAAAGTCATATATAAAACTGATACTTATAAAATAATCCAGTCAACAAACTGGGCATTATTCTTACTACAGTTTTAAATCAACTCATCAGAAATCATTAATAATCTATCACAATAATAGAGTTAGAAGTGAGCATTTAGACCACTCTGTTCAAACCCCATCTCAGTGCAGTAATCCAAAATAAACTACCCTAAACAGATGGATCTACTTCAACATATCTAGAGAATGAAATATTTTGGGGAATATTAAAAGAGGCAGAATATTATATTTCCCCTAAAAGAGAAGAGAAGTGTGCTCTTAAAGGCAGAAAGCAGCCCCAGTCTTCCTACCATAGGAAAACAGCATTAAGCAGAAACGAGGATCCCATCATAAGATAAAGGCATTCATAAGAAAATAGTTCAAAATATTTATTTAAGTGGAGGAATATTTTTTTTTACATTTTTAATAATGTATTTATTTATCAAATTTATTTGCCACTGATCTTGCAGTTCAAGGCAACTCTGAGCATCAGAGAAATCAATTTTCCACTGAAAACTGCCATCTTTCTTATAACAAAGCTCAGGTTGTCGACCCTTTATTAGACCAGTTGATTAGTTTAGGTGTAATTTGCTTTTATTGAATGCAGTCGGGGATTTAGAGTTGGAACTGACCTCAAACCCAACCCTCTGCACGCTGCATACTGCATCCCTTTGATGAATGTCTATCCAGCCTCCACTTGAAACCTCCAGTGAAAAGGAAGAAACCACTTGTTGCAGAAACCTATCCTACTGATTGATGGCTCTTATTAATTACCTTCTAATGTTTAATTGGTATCTATATTCTTGAAGTTTCTACATTTCCATTAGTTCTAGTCTTACTCTGGAACAAGTGAGAATAAACCCAAATCTCTACAATGTGACTGTCCTCCAGATATTTGAAGACAGCTACTGTGTTCCTTCTCAGTCTTTTCTTCTGAAAACTAACTTAGGTTTTTTTACCGTTCCTCATAGGTTTCCAGTCCTTTCTGATTGTTTGGCTTTTTTCACATACATTAATTCATTAACAATGCATCCTCCAAAGGCTGCACTTTATAGTATTCTCTTAGGTGCAATGTATTTTGCACACTGGACTCTGCATAACATAACAAGACAACGTCCTTCATGAGAGAAGAGAAGGTTCGAGCTCTAATGAACCAGGTTGCTACTGGTTTGAGGATTATTCACTATCCCATGGGACAACATTCAGGAGACAGTTTATTTGAAAAAGAAAAAGTAAGGGCTGAGAGGAGCCCTTCTGCAAGGAGAATTTAAGAAAAGGAATCAAAAACACTCCAAAGAAAGAAAAATATTTGAAATTACAAAGAATTTCTGTAAGAAAATTTTGATAGAGGACTCCACCGTAGAAACCTTAAGACTTTAAATTTCCATCTGATCCCTCGCCAATACACATACAGTATGTCTTATCCAGATCGGGAAGCCATGGCCCTTGGGGAGGAAGAAACGGTTATACTTCTTCTGTATGCCTCTCTCTCTCTGTCTCAGTGTGGGTGTGGGTATGCTTGCATGCACATGCACTGGTACAAGAGTTCTATTTTTAATCTTTTTCTAAATTTGATTGACATGTGTTATTAGCAAGTTTTGCATACAGAAATAAGAAAGGTGGGACGTCTCTGATAGGGTGTTTTCTCCTAACCGCTTCAGGGGTATGTTTTCTTCCTGGGAACATATGGGATATTTGTCTGGAAAGCTTCTTACCTTCAGGTTAAAAACAAAGCAATTAAGACAGCCATTTTAACCTTGATTTAAGTCAACAGTAAAAAGCTGTTTTAAAGAGCAATAAAGAGCTAAGATTTGTGCTTTGGTTTACTTCTACAAACCAGACATTCCCAGTGCAGGTCAACCGGATTTTATAGACAGCATAGCAAATAAAACATGCTTCAGTGAGATAGTTGGGCCCTCTATTTTTCACCTTTACAATGATTTGTAACATGGATAGTATTACCTTCCTGATATATATATGTCAAATATAATTTTCTTCAGAGATCTCATGAGGAGTTGTACCATGACTTCAATATAACAATCTTATACTTCAAACACTGTTTCTTAATCTTGACCACTTTAAGATATGTGGATTTCAACTCCCAGAATTCTCCAGCCAGCATGGGATTTGAAGTCTACATATGCCAAGACTGAGAAACACAGCTTTAAACCAGTGAAAAAAATTGTTCTCATTTCCACTGAATTTTAACATTTGCAGCCCATCTATTCTTTGGATAATAGGTTAATTAATACAAAACAAAAATATTTAATGTTTTCTCATTGGTCCATTTTCATCCTATTTTATGTATCCTAGCTTTTTGACTGGGAGAATTACAGAACTTCCAGCACTAATCATGATAATGGTTTTCTTTAAATGTGATTATTGGAGATGTAATGTTATACACCTAAAGGATGCAATATATTTTTAATAAATATAAATAAAAATATTTGCATACATTTCCTACATTTATAAACATATAGGTTACTAAAAACTTGAGGCTGACATCTTAAGATCACATCAAAAGATACCGTTCCATCATATCATCATCAATATTGAGATATCGAGATCGTCAGTCTTGACTTTTAAATCTCCAAAGAAATTCCCAACTCTAAACTTTCTTCCAACAAATTCAACTCAAAGAACTAATCCCTTTAATTTCTTCATGGCAGTTGATTCACTCTGCAGCTGGAAAAAGGAAAAGAGGTAAATTCTGAAATAATTGCTAAGAAGACCGGTGATAAATCAGACCAAAAGTCTATTTCTTTCTAGCATTCTGTTCCCACAATAACCAACCAGGTACCTATGGGGGAAAAATGCCATAACACAAGACCAGTATCAGCTTTCTTTAGCAAGGCCTTTTACACCTCCGTGACAGGGTCTTTAGCAGCATAGTGAAGAACCTTGAAGGATGAAATCTTATCCCTAATTGTAATGAAAGTGGCATAGACCAAGCAGAGAAAAGAACAACTCTGCCTTGCATGCATGATGGAAGTTTTCCTTGCATCTTTACCTCTCTGTTCATGCGATTTTTCCTTACTTACTATAATGGGAAGACTGAAGCCTACATAAAAATGCTAATGAAACTTTCCAGAACAGAAACTGCTGAGCTTACTGGCTTGTTTTGTTTATTTCATATATTGTTCTACTAACAAGATTCTGGGAAATTTACAAATATTCTGCAATAATGCTAATAAAACCTCCATACAGCAAAATACTCAATATTCAATATTAACATTTTCACTTACATACTTGTTAAATTGATTTTCTAATGTAACAGTCATCCAGCAATGCAACAGATTTTCTTGGGAGGCAGTGAGTATTATTTCAAAGAGGATGAAGGTGCCATCCTTCAAGTGGCAAAGAAAAAGAGGCGGAAAGTGAAAGAGAAATGTTGTGGCCTTCCTGTTCACTTCTTGTTCTCTCGTTTACTCTGGCATGCAACTCCTAAAAGATTTCTCTGAAAGAATGTGATCCTAGCTAGAAGTAAGATTCCCTAGATCAAAGAAAGATGTTGGGTGCAGTTCTTTCCCATTCCACCCGCGGATTGTGTAGCAGAATACATGTTTCACAGAGCTTTTAAAAGATGGTGACAATCAATAACAAGATTATCTCACTGCAGGCTACTTATATGTCTATTCTGGCAGATAATGTATTGTAAAACATCAGTTGTGCAGTCCTGTGGAATGGATAATATGCAGTTGGGTCATGCTTTGATTTACTGATATATGTAAGGGTTCTTAGAAGAGCATCTGTTCAGCATGCTGCAGCCAATAAAATAAATAATCCTCATTTCTCTTTACATGTTGTGTATTTTTTCATAGTTCTTTCTATAGGTTCCCTTCTATTTAGATTCTTCCAATAATACAAATGATTTGCAATTCACAACTATAACTCACTACCCATCAAAGTTGAAACTTTGAGAGAATGAGTATATGTTGTATTGCATAACGCAAGCCAAATTAAATAGGGTTCGACTCATGCCACTTCCTTATAAATTGTCATAACTGCTGATTCCAAACTATAGTTTAATCACTAGAGGTAAAATGACTCAAGGGCAGGTCTTAATACTGTTACATGTGAACAGTGTCTCCAATGCAACTGAGTCATGTCCATCTCTTAGGAAAGAAGTTCATCAAGATGTCAAGCTTCAAACTTCAACCTGAAGATTTCATAGTTCAGACCAAACCAGCTATGAGTTACCCCACCATGGGTAGAAATCAAGATGATTTCTACCAAATCTGATGATAAAAGCAAGAACAAGGAGGGGAAATGAGCATGACAAATCTCACAACGTTTCTATCTATGGTAATATTTTCCTCCCCTGGGAGATAATTCAATTGCACAATAACTTGTGTTGCGTATATAAGGATACACATACATATCTTAAAATGGTAAAGTCAAAGAAACATTTACTGTTTGATTTTGATAATTGAATAAACTGGACCTTTAAAATTGGACTTGCTACGCTGACAAGGAGCCACTTAGTTCACACGTTTCAGCAAAATTACTTTAATAGGCTATAGAATTAGGGAAAGACATGAGGTGATGAGGAGTTCTGAAAAAGGGTCTGGCTCTGTTGGTTAGGTAAGCATCATTACCAAACAAAGAATTGAACGTTCCCCAGAGTTAGGATTACTGCACTTATTTAAGGGATTAAACCTCAAGCTTAAAACAAGGAATTTATTATTTACTTAATCTTAGCAGTTAAAATAATAATTGCCCAACAGTGAAAACCTTGGATAATTGAGATGTGGATTAACAACACCTATTCAATTGCCATGTTAGAAAAGTTTTCAAATGAAGTTAAAATAATGAAACATCAGAAGCAGGAATCACAATTCTATCAAACTTAGGCTGGCTTTGTAGCTTATCTTAACTGCAACAGACCTATGATCCACAACCCTTCTGATAAACGGTAAACATGAATGTCTATACTATGTGTCAGCGTTCCAAAGAAACTTCCCCATCTCCATTCAAGCACTCAGAGACAAAGTTCATCCAAGAAAGAATTTATTTAGAGAAGTCATGTTGGCACATCTGGGAAAACCCAAATCTGAGAGTTCCGAATTTTCCCTTAGTAATTGAGAATCAAACTCCATCCCCTGCACCCATCAGTCCATCACATGGTCCAATCACCATCTGTCCAACTGGAGACCTTCCTCCAACCACTCTGTTTCCAGGTGCAGGATGACATGTCCTTGACTGAGAAGAAGAATGTTGTTATGACTAACTTCCTCCCCTCTTTGAGATCCCCCCTCTCAAATTCCCAGGCACTAGAATGTGGCAGCATGGAAGCTTCTAAGAAGAATAGGGCTTCCAAAGCTGAGACTATGTGGGTATTTTTTTTTAGTTTTTAGCCATTTTTTCCTTTGTGCCGCATGGATTTACGTTACTCAGTTACTTGATAAGGTTAATTGTTAATTACTGTTCAGCAATTTAAAGAAAAACAATGTGCTTCATCCCATTTCTTTATTCAGAAGTGAGAGATGATTAAGTCAGGAAAGAGCATGAAATAAGTTTATTATAATAGTTACATAGGAAATATGGAGTAAAACAAGAAAAGGTTAAGAATAAATGGGCAATAATGAGTAGATTCATTTATCCCTTCAAAACTGGATGTTACCAAAAAGAAAACTTTCCAATGTAACAGCTTTTTATTTAGCTACCTTATCAGAGAGAAGTTTGAGGAGAGAAAAAGCCAAAGAAGGAAGATTAAAGTCTCACTTGTTCAAATGTATCTTGAACTATGCCAATTTTAGCTACTGTGGCCTTAGTTTTTGTACAGAATTCCTGAGAATCAGCCAAGCCAATTTTCTTCTAGCTAAAGTTGCAGAGTTGTTGTTATGACTTCATGTTGTAGGGTCACTTTTGCTCCACAAAGGCTGGAAAGGTAGGCTGCTGGAAATCTAGTCAAACTCCAACTCACAGTTCCATGCTTTTCCTGTTACTCAGTGTGAATACATTTTAGTATTGTAGCATCTTGGATTGACCTATACAGCTTTCTCAGGGAAAACACTCTTTCTCCCTTCCCCGTAGTAAATGTAGGCATTGGCTGAGGGCTGAGTTCTAGATTCCCTCACTGATTGGGTGAAAGAAGCACAGGTTGATTTGAAGGAGGGAAAATGTGAGAAACAACATTGCTGGCTATGTGGATGCATCTTCACTGCACAGATAATCTTTTTCATTTGTTTGTTTGTGGACAGGCAAAAGAGAGATAGCCTTGCCATTGTTATTCAAGTGCTTAAAATCCTCATATGTTACAATTATGTGTTGACAATAAAAACTGCTATTGATAGTTTTCAGGAAACTGATTCTGAACAGGATCCATGCCCAACATGGTGTCTGCCAGGACTCATTGTTTAAGTGGGGTCTTGTCTCTACCCCTCAGTGTAACTGTGGTGCTCCTTGACAAAATATCCATCACATTGTGTCCAAATGTCCATCAAGAGCTTACATTGGCCCAATGTCTGATTTTTTTCAACACAGACCACCCTGTCCTTGAATGGCTGGGTGGACTGGACATTAATATTTGAACCACTATAAGTCCATGTATTTGCCATATGCTAAGTAAATAAACAAGGAAACTGATTAGTTCAAAATGTAATTGTTGACTTTCTAACTGGGACCTTATATACAGAAAGCCAAACAGCTCTTAAATAGCTACACCGGTTGTTGATCTGTTTGTCGGCACAATTCAGAACACGTACATTCTTAAATGGCTTGGAATTTGGGTATCCTAAAAGCTATCCCAGATTTAGTTTATCTGCTTCCTTTTAAACTTATTCTCTACACAAAATAACTATAACATATATCTCATTCTCCCCTTTTCCTTATCTAATGAAAGAAAGAAGGTAGAGCTGGGCCTCAACATTTGGCCATTCATTTAGTGACTATTTGAAGTCACAAAAGTGCTGAGGAAAATGTTTTATGACTGATCCTTGTTCTTACAGCCATTGCAGTGTCCCTGGGGTCACATGATAAAAATTTAGACACTTGCCAACCAGTGAGTATTTATGATGGTTGCAGGGCCCTGAGGACATGTGATTCCGATAAGCAAAGTTAATGGAATACAGTCATATGTATCATCATATTGCATGATTCATTTCATGACTGCAGTGCTCACTTAATGACTACAGCAAGGTCATAAAATCAGGTATGTCTCGCTTAACAACCACATGGTTAGTGATGGAAATTCTGGTCCCAATTGTGGTCATAAATCAAGGACTACCTGTATGATCAGCCATACTAGCTTTACTACAAACACACTACAAGACATGATAGTCGTGTATTGCTTCTTTATTGGTTTTAAGAGACATTGCTTAGGCAATCACAATATGTTAACAGTGTACAGTACAATGCCAAGATCCACACATTTGTATTTATTTCTTCAGGTAACTGGGGGTGGGAGGGGAGATTTTGATGATAAACAACATCAGGATACCACAAAAATGGTTTCTCGGGATGTTTTGTGTCAACCCAAATCTTTAAATGTATAAAATTAACCTAAATACTAGCATACTTCTTTTCTAGTTAAAAATTATCAAAAATTCTACCTCCATCATTTGATGACTGTCATGAAATTTTGATATTGTAAACTGGGTGGTTTGGGGATTTTAGAAAGGTAGCTTGAGAGTCCTTTATGATCTTGAACAATACAGATCTAAAAAAAATTTTTTTATATATTTTACATACCAAAACAGAATTTTTCTGAATTACTACTGGGAAAGAGACACTGTCCTTGATATTTATGTAACTGTACTTGAATATTCAAATAAATGGTCTCATTACTACTGACAGCATTGCTTTGTATTATATTTTTATAGCATATATCATATTTTAAGATTCGTAAGGTTCACTAAGATAACTATGAATAACTTTGTTATAAAGATCTAGCTTTTCCTGCTAGTTCACAGCACCATCTACAGGTTTCTCCATTTGCAAAGCAACAATTTATCTAACTCTCAATATGAACTGTTCCATATTGTAATATAAGTTGTGCTGCTTCTTTTATCTCAGTTAGGATAATAGATTGATAAGATGTTTGTAAATTAAATAAATAGAATATTTTAATAAGATTGTGAGGTAGGGTATTTTAAATAAGGTACAAAAATGTATATGTTATTTCTATAATTAATTATTAGGGAGGATTTGGTTTTTAAAGTTCAACTAAAAATGGAAGAAGTGCTAAATCTTGTTGATCTTATAAAATACAATGAAGTGAAAGATCAATTCTCAAAAAAACCCTGATAAAAATAATTGCATTAATTGCAAGAAAATATCTACTCTTCCAAGTTTCGGGTAAATTTTAAAAAGTGCTGCAAGATTCAGATATGGTTAATTTTGATCTCCATTTTTATAACAATTCTTTCTCACAGCATAATATTTATGCTGATTAAAACACCAGAAACTGGATCCTATGGGGAGATAGTAAAAATACTCCATACTCTATATTTCATGTTTTGAAAAGAGATAAATGAGATAAGGAGGGGATATAACATTAGTTCTCAAATGCCTGAAGGGTGCCACATACTGTAAACATAACATGAAGACCTGTTCTCTATCATCTAGAAGCTGCTGGTGCTCTCCACAGAGCAATAGCACATGATGGGAACCTACACTGTGTTTGGCCAGTTATGGACAATTAGGTAAAGGACTTCTTTTCACCACAGCAACTTTACATACAATGCTGGGAGACCCATAATTTCACTCCATCCTTTATTGCCCTCTCCAGCTCTGCAACATACTATACTCCCTAACATAAAGATAGAACAAAACAAGATCAAAGTACCTAAAACAAGATCAAAGTTTTCCATCTCAGTCAAACAAGGTTATAGAGGCTCTAAACTGATATCCAAGATAAGTGAAAGTCTGCATATGGGCTAACAAACTAGAACCTAATCTAAACAAAGGGCTCCTCTCCAGTAGTAACACCAATCCAGAAGCAAGCATTTTATTCTGTTTTAGGTATAGTTATATCCTTTTTTTTAAAAAAGGCTGTAATCTGAATGTACCTAATAATGAGTTGATCTTAGATGACTTAGTAACTGTTACAGTCTGATACATTTCTGCCTAGGTTCACCTGATATGTTGATTATACTGTATAACTTCTGAAAGAATCTGGATCTATGCATGATCATGCATAACTTAGCTAAATCAAGACTGATTTATTGAAATGTGTTCTACTTATGTCTGCTTTTGGGACTGTCTGGAAATTAGCTGATACGGAACATTGGGCTGCTAAAATATCAAGCCACCATTGGGGAATTTATGATTCTCTCTTGATGTCAGTGTTTCTGGCTTTCAGAACAGGTTTAGCTAAGTTCAAAGGACAGGTTCTCATATTTAAATTTCATAGGAGCCTTCCCATACTTTGTGGTCATCTAAAAAGGTTTTTTGGGGCATTCAACTAATGATATTATCATATGCCGCAACTTATCTTGATCTTTTGTATATATAAAAGTATGATCACATATGGTATTAGTGTGTTGTAATAAAATTATATACACAATGTAAATGTATTATGGTGTATCAAAATTAGATTTTTTTTTATTCTGTCTTTATTATTTTTATAAATAACTCAAGGCAATGAACATACCTAATACTCTTTCTGCCTTCTATTTTCTTCAAAAAACAAACACCACCCTGTGAGGTGAGTTGGGTTGACAGTGAAGCGCCCAAAGTCACTCAGACGGCTTTCACACTTAGAACTCAGTCTCCTGGTTCCTAGGCTGGAGCCTTAACCACTAGATCAAGCTGGTTCTATCTATATCAAAATTAACTGATATACATATATAGAATACTAAACTTGTCTTTCTGTATGGAAGACATATGCATGTGTATTTGTATCTATCTACCTAGATAGATGTTTCTGAATAATAACCATATATGATATGAATTATGGAAGGAAGAGAAGCATCTTCTCTTCCTAATTGGCACTCTTGAGGAAGAACACAATATATTTCCAAAATGCTGATGGAATGATTTATGCCAATTATTTCCTTGGTAGCTAATAGCAAGAGGCGATTGGACTTGCTCTGCACACAGATTCTTTTCAAAGTAAAATGTCCCATCTCTGTAGCCAATAGGACTGAGTTGCATGATTACTACCGGTATGTACTATCAGGTTCTTGTTGAAAGAAATAATACAGATGTCAATTTATAATGTTCCTGCATTGCATAGATGCAGTAGCATATTTAATATATATAAAGTAGATATTCCCATATATAAAGCCGATTTCCTCGGGCAAAAAAGTCTTGTATGCGGGAAAGAATCATTAATTTCATTTGAAGTGATTCCCACACAGGAAATGGAGCCTCTAACAAGCTCTTTGGGCTCTGCCAATTGTTTAGTGCAGGTGTTTAATCCAAGTGCTCAACTGCACGTAGGGAGAAGTCATTTTGCAAAGGAGCAACTACATGCCAAGTGTCACAGAGCTGCAAGGGGTTGATTCCTAGAAATCAGTAGAAACCTTGGGAAGCTGCTAATTTTTGTCAACAAGAGCCTTTGTTTTGTGGAGCAAAACCAAGCAGAAAACACTGCTACTCACGAGAACCAAGCTGCTTCTGCAAAACCTCTTTTATTATAGCACTGAAGCACTAAAACTTGCCATAAACAAATTGATTGCTCATTTCTACCTATTTCTCTCTATGCCTGTAGCCAGAAAAAGCTGCACTAGCAACAACAGCCTTAAATGGTATTTGCTAGGATCAGAAGCTCTCCTTGAAGGTCATGCTCAATTTTATTTTAGTTTGTTTTGAATTTCTTTATTCTCATAGCCAAAGAAACAACGTTTAGGATGCTGCAATAGAAGTATCAAAAATAGTGGCATATAGTATGTGGACAAATCCTTTCTCAGTGTTATAGGGCAGTGGATCATATAAAGCTGCTACAGTGGGAATGAAAACATGAGTGACTGCCAGATGATATAAAGGTATAGATTCTTGTGTGTCTCATATTAAACCTTTGAACCCAGTGGAAGCTAGATAGAAGTCATTAGGGACTATATTTTAAGGGCTGGCCAGTTCCGGGGGAGTAATTCAGGCTATATGCTATCATCATAAATAGCTTTCCCTTAGAAATCTTCTAAATAGTATTTTCTTGAAATTGCTAGCATTTTCTTCCAGATTCATAGGAATGTAGGGTGCTGTCTTATATTGATCTGGCTAGCTAGTTAGAATTATCTGACCCAGACTAGATGATCTCATGTTCTCCACATAGATGCTTGTATCACAGCAAGCATTTCTAATGGTGATAGAAATATCTACAAGTTCTGTGTTTCCTAGTCTCTTTATTTCTCAGTCTTATTTGGAGATGTTTGCAAATGAGCCTGGGACTGCCTTGAAAAGACAAGCAATTCCAACAGCTTAAAATTATTATTGTGCAGAACTGTCCTAAAGATGCTCAGAAGTATAACTATTAGCTCTAATGTTTAAGCTATTAGCTTCTGAAGGGTATTGATACACAACTGTTACCTGTTAGCTCATAGGGCATCACTGAATTTGTTTTAAATTGAATTGCATGCAAGCAGTTAATTCAATGCTGTGCTGTTTTGCCTATGAGGTGGCACTACCTCACATCAACCACAGAGGCAGGATGCTATGGGGAACTCAATCCACATAATAGCCCATTTTAAACCATAGTCCAATGCAATTTAATTCTGGCTGAAGGAATTTCCCAACCACAGCACCTTTGGATGCTTGGACTTATGATACATACTCTACCATCGTTTTAATCAGCACAACCAATTTTCAAGGATAATGAAAATTGTAGAATACTTGATGTGCAATCCCATCCAAGAACACAGGTGAAAATGTCCACAAACCAGGCGGTCCAAACTGTCACAGTTATTCAGTCCAAAACATGCAAGAGCACTTTTCAATTACACAATCTCCGATGTAACTGGGGAACTAAGTGAAGACTGATTTTATGAGTCCTTCCAATGGAATTGGTGCCTTCCCCTTTTTGCATGGCATTCAAAAGGTCAGGATCCATTCAACTGACTCCTGTAATAAAAGAATTGTTTTATTGTTACTAGCAGCTACCATTGATTTATTTTATCTAGGGTAGAACAAATAAAGAGTTTGGGATATTCCAGGAGAGTGATGGGCAACCTTTTAGAGAAAGAGATATAATCTTTCTATGAAATGTGAGAGTAAAATCAGAAGAGGGGAAGATGTAGCTAGGAGGCTATATGAAACAGGTGAGTTCATTGTAAGCTTTGATTTAAACTTTACAAAATTAAAAACAATCCACTGAGTCTAGTGGCAGAAATGTGATTCGTAGTTTGCAAGTACCATCCCTATTCTGAAAGTAGAAAACAGAAGCAGGTCTATGTGGCCATATTATTTATTTATAATTTGTTTTATTTTACTTTACTCTTTCTCCCAAAAACAGCATTTGCTTCCTGAAAAGTCCAGATACATAGGCCAGATATAAATCCTGTGATGGTTCAGCACCTAAGGAATTCAAACCAACAATACCTTGCATTTTTCCTCTACACAAATCTAAAAAAAAAAAAACCTGCTGAAACTAAGTAGAGTTTTACATGGAGTTAGGTTACTAGAACATCAGCAGCTTTCAGCTGCTTTTACAATGCCGTAACTAATAGGATTGGGGAAAAGAAATGAAGAAATGTTTCCAATGCTGGAAACATGTTGCATTATAAGATCTAAAAAGGTATCAACATCTAGAGTTCCCTTCTCACAGAGGTATTGATGAAAATGTTAGCTGATGTTGGCTAGGCTCCCTAAACCTATGATTTAACACTATTTTTTCCTTCCATGAATGAATAGTTTATTTAGGAAACTGGCATTCCAGAGATTGAAGCCCCAATCTCTCACAATATCTGTATTTCAAGAATGCTTTAGGGACCTAGTAGGTCTCAGATGTAGAAAATAGAAATGGTAGCTTGCCGCAATCTATCATATAAATCCAGCTGGTCAGAAAAAAAGGGGGGAAAGGTAAACAAGGTGGGTGATAAGGAACAGTGGGAAACAGGGCTGGCGGGAGAAGAAAATATTTTTATATTGTGGTAGAAAGATATATACATTAACAGTATTTGGTTTTTGATACAAATATGTTTCTGCTTTGTTTTGATATGAGTTGTACAAATAGATATTTTGTTTGTATGTTTGTTCCTCTCAGCATCACTAATTTGCCTTCTCTGAAATGATTACTAATATATTTTTTTACAATTTTGGAATTGAGGAATGGGACTCAGTTTTGGGGTTCAGGCCCGACTTCAGTCTTACATTTAGTTTCTTGACCAAGCAACATTTCTCTGAGACTATCATCTGCAATGGAGCAAAAAAGAAGTTGAATTAAAAGAAAGTTATACGTTTCATAGCTAACTTGTTGGGCATGTTAAATTTTCTTAAGACTTCTACAACTTGGGAGTTTTGTGACTGATCGTGTCCATCATGGCAGCTGTTTTGGGACTTAGCTTTCCTGCTGTACCAAGTGTATCAGCCCACCTAAGAAAGTGTGAAAACCATTGATGCATCTACTAACAATGATTTTCTGCCTCACATAGAATTGTCCTGTAAGGTCAGTTCTATTTGTAAAATGTAGATATCCAGAACTATATTAGTTTTAACAAATGCATATCAATGATACTAGTAGAAGAGCAATAGGCCAGGTCATATCAAGGACTACTGTGCCAAAGTCTGACTAGTGGCAACAACAATCAGCTACCTTGGGTATGGATTTTGCTGATGCCTCATATTTTTAGAAATAAAACCATCCTGCACAGTATATCAACCACAAAGAAAAAAGAACATTTTCTCTTCCCTTTTATGTAAGAGTTATCTTTGGCTTCACTTGCAACTGAACCCAGTTCCAAATGCATGCAGATTCATCCAACTTATTTCTTCTTGCTCTGGTTATTAAGAGGAAGACCATATAAAACTTTGCAGGAAATTCCTATGAACTACGCAAAACATAGCAATCAATATAAATGGTGAATGATCCCTGGGCAGAATGAGAATGGATTGTTGAGAGTTAGATGGTCTTCGACCGCAAAATTAATAAGAAGCAACCATCCTTGCATAAAGAATTATATCTGACTTTAAAGCTTTATTCATAAGAACAATACTGAATTTACACCTACATATACAAAAATAGTTATACCATATTAGCACCATTTTCACGTATGTAGGAATAAATAAATGGTGAGGAATCTAATATTAACCCCAGTCTGTTAAAAAAAAATCCACAGGGGGATGTGTTTCAAATACTTCCATGCAGAATCGTTATATACAAAGCAAGTTGAGCTACCACTTATTAAGGAATATTTAGGACTCCTTACCCAAAAACACTTAATTCAATGGAATTGCCTGTTCTTGATCTCATTGCTCCTTCTAACAGTGTTATTATTAGAAGTTTGGCCCTAATCCTCAAAGTAAAGGGAATATTGGTGTAGAAGCTGATGGCTGATAATGAAATCTGATGTAAGAAATCTCAGCTTCTAGCAAAGCAAGTATGCGCAGTGATAAAATCTAAGGCTCAAAATATGAATTCTAAAATAAACTCAGTGATAATTTAAAAGTCGTAACCTAGGATTTGGAGGCACAAAGACTGAATCCATTTTTGATAGACACCAGTAGAGATGTTGCTGATACAAAAAAAAATGAAGGAATTAAGTAATGTTTTTAGTTGTGAGCTACCCAGAGTCATTAGAAATCAGGCAGCATACAAATGTAGTAAATAAATATCAACTTAAGAAGTTTAAGAATCCTGAACATGTTATATCCTTGTCAGTAGAAAATTAGTAGAAAAGTAGAAGTAAAAAGTTCAAATTAAAAATTAGAAACATAACATAAACCCTTAAGAATTATATGCATAAAGTTCCAAATGGATTTATTATTTATCTATAGGGACTTCGTACCATGGTTGATCAGGATTGTGGAATTCTGAACCACACATTCAACCAGGTTTCCATGGTTCTCTGAAAGAAGTCAAACAGAGAAAGTGGAAGTAGAAAGGAAAAAAATTAGACCAAGTGGTTCTCCAACCTTTTCAGTTTAGCAGCCTGGCTGGATGTGGGGGGGGGGGAGCGGGGAACCAGTCCGAGTAAGCAGCAGGCCAGTGCACATGCACAGCTCGACTCGCATGAGCAACGGGCCAGTGCACATGCACATGCAGACGCAGAAAACTAATTCCATTTTGCAACAGAAATACGGTAGTTAAAGCAAACTGGGACCTTGAAATTGCTAGGACGAAGAGGCTAAGAAGTTTGTACAAAAGTGGGATAAATAACATAATAATAAAGAATAAATTGCTTCCAGAGGACTTTTGGAAGTAGGCTAAAGGCCACAATTTCAAACTTGCCAACCTCTACAATATGCCCTTTCCCTCATGCTGTTTCTTTACCTTTGGATCTGATACTGCTGTTCTGAACTGTAATATAGCATCCCATAGTACCATAAGATGCAAAATCAACAATAAAAACGAGGAATTGAACATTATGAATATTTCTGTATCTAATTTAATAGAATGAGCTCTTTCCTTGACCCATAAGCACACCTTCAACTGATCACATTCAGCCTATCACAAAGAACTTTAGCTAACCTTCTCCATGTCACACTGTTTTTAGGGTACAAAATAATTTAAAACGTAGAGAACATTTAAACTTCTTGTACTAATGCTCATTAAAGTACAATTCTTGAAGCACTATATATTTGAGGTGGCTCAAACGAGAAACTTAGAAGATATACTTATACTTAGAAGGTATATTTGTTGGTACCTAATCTAATTTCTCCAGGGTAAATCTAAAACCTTAGTCAATAAACTTAATGTGCCTAACTGTGCTAAAAGGATCTGCAAAATTTCAATAAATATGCTGCTGTTTAAGAGTAAATTAAATGTTAATAGGGACAGAACAGGACAGACACAATCTACAATGAGTATTTACTAAAATCAATTCTGTTGTAAATGCTCAGTGCAGTTATTTGCATGGATTTCACATGTGCGTGACCAATGTTTCTTTTGTTGTTTAATTTGTAGATGTTGTTACTAACTTCTATGCCTGATAGGAAGCCCTTTTTCCTCTAAATCAGTTCCATAATGCTTCACACACCATCAGCTGCCATGGATCAGATCCATAAAAAGAACATTTGAGAAAGCAGGTGTCTTCCGGAGTGACTAGTATTCCACAGATGGGAGAAATGATTAAGTTTAACAGGAAGTGCTATCTTGCTCTACAACAAAATGCAGTGACAGATTGATAATTGTGTTATTCTCATGAGAAAAACCAAGGTCATTATTAAATGGATGGAAACTGTTATTCATAATAAAGACGTTTGTACAAATGCTTTCTTAGAGGCACATTAAGTTCATCACAAAACAAAACAAAAACTGATAGTTCTTCTGGCTCTTCGCCCTCAGTATAATTCCTTTTTTACTACCAATTTAAACCAGTCAATATTATATTAATGAAACATCATATGCACAAGAATTCATTCCTCTGTTGTATCATATCTTTGTGCTTTCCCTACACATTTCCATAGGATTCTCTGTATAAGGCTGTTGCTACAGTCAATAAAGATAATATGTGGAACTGCAGAAATGTAGAACTCCTATCTCCTGCACTTTGGTGGTGCAGTGATTAGAATGCAGTACTACTTCTGCTGATTGCTGGCTGCCTGCAATTTGGCAGTTCAAATCCCACCAGGCTCAAGGTTGACTCAGCCTTCCATCCTTCCGAGGTGG
>JANHJO010001965.1:129555-148278 GCA_032468235.1 Pseudoxyrhopus heterurus | reverse complement strand
TTTTTGGTTATGTACTATACTTCCACATGTGTTAATTCATAGTTTGGATGCCTTCAGTGTGAATCTACAATGTTCATGGTCATGAAAATAAAGGAAACTCTTTGAATGAGAAGGTGTGTCCAAACTTTTGGTCTGTACTGTATATAGGAAAGTGATAGTTATAAAACCTACTTTATTAGTCATTGCTTAGGATAATTCCCACTCTCAGAAACATTCACATGTTCACACAGAATTGTTCAACCAATAATATATTTCCTATTATAAGCAATAGTAATGACTTTTCTTATGCCAACTTAAAGGTTGGTTTACATTTTCCCTGGATCAAGAGTGAGATGCAAGATGGAAGGGGGGATACAGCTCTTCTGAACCCCAAGAATACTGTATTCTCTCCTGCCCAACCCGACACTTGGAAATGGATTTTTGGTTAGATTTTCATGGAGAAAATTAACAATATTGTTCACATTGAGATATAATGTGCATAACCTCATTCTAAGGCCATGATAATAGATATCTATATTGCACTGAGTTTACTGGTAAGCATATATACAAAACAGGTGGGTTGAGCTGCAGCCAATTCAAGGAAATTGTTTTTTGTGTTTATTTTAAATAGATACTCATTGGCAGGGAGCCTTTTTTCTGGAAAAAAAAATGATTACTATGGAAATGAACTTGGCATTCATTGAATTGTACAAATATTTTTCAGAGCAAACAACCATTTTTCCAAAGTTATTTCATCAGCAAAAAGATAAATAGAAACAAGATGACCTTGAATTTAGAGTAACATATTCCATGACATTTAGGGGGAAAATATTTTATGGACACCACATTCATTTTACCACAGAAATAAAATCTTCATTTATTACTGTGCTCCCAACAGTACCAATCACCTTAAGACAACATTGCCCTTTTTTTCAGTCTTTAGATGGTTATATTTGAAGAGATATATATGTCTGGCACACATGGGTACCTAGCCACTCAATTGGCATTATCTATTGTATTTTGCAATGTGCTTATATGCCACTTTGTGGCTTATTTATTTTTATTTCCTTTCCCCCAAAACTCATTTTGATTATACTCAACTTTTCTCTAATGGAGTTTTTAAGCAAGTGGCTCACGGGCAACTTTTTGAGGTTTTCCTCATATAATTCTCTCTCAGAGCTGTGGAATCCATCCTTTCTACATTGGCAAATTATTCCTTTCATGAAGTCAGCCAAAAAAATCATCCTCTTTCCTCCATTATTTTGTCCCAGGATCATCTGGGGAATCTTATGTTAACTTTCTTTTTCATACTGTAATATTGCATGGGAGCCATCAAAATGCAAGGCTAGCAAAACAAACAAAAAAAATGACCTCAGATTCTATTGGGTAATATGTTCACATGTGTTTTTTTTTTTTAAATGTTGACATCGTTGTATTGAAAGGACATTTTATCTTTGTTTTATTCTTTGTTTGGTGTCTTGAACAAAATGAATTGATTTATAGTTTTCTATATTCTTATCAAAATAGTTCTGCATTGACTTGGAAACCTTATGCAGAAATAAGCATCATTGGAATTTTAGTCGTAATTTTCAGGTCTGAACACCAAAGAGGATTTCCCCTTTCAAGATAAGTTATAGTTGATTTATTTCAACAATAAGTATCATAAATTCATGAGCAGCTCTCTTCTCTTTCTCATGGGCAAGAAGGTCAGGAGGAGCTATGAGTCTGACTATAATGGGAACACTTTCCAATCCATCAGTTTGTGCAGTGTATATATTGTAACATAGCTTATGCTGTATGCTTGCATAGCCCCCCAGGCTGGTATTCATGTCTTTTAGTCCCTTTATAGCCACAATAGGAGGTGGAGTGATACCAATTTAAACTTCCTTCATCAGGAATGATTTATTTATATGGAAGAACAAGAGGACCAAAGCTCATCTCCCTGCATGTAAATGTCCAGCAGTGCCTTAGCTAATCCTATGTGAAATGTCTGCATTTATAGCATCTCTTAATACTCTGGGGAATTCACATTAAAATGGAAGGCTGGGACAGCCTTTTTTGTTGTAATAGAAAACATTCCTACTCTAGTACAAAACCCACAACCATTCTCTAAATAGATATACATTTTACATCTTGCTCTTTGATATTAATTAGGGGGTATCCATGTGCCTCCTATAGACTACTTTTGAGGATTTTCTCTGCTCTGTGTTGTTAGAGTGACATGTTAACCTTTTTATTTCTCAAATATTTCTCTGGTCTCCCTATGAGTTGTATCATGTGCTCATCTTTTCCTCTTACTTTTTAGACCAAGGAATCCAAATTCATTTTGTACTTAAAGAGCATGTTTCTGAATATCTGAACAGACAAGGCCACTCTGTGGTGAACTTTGCTGACAAACATTCACTCTCCAGTTGAATGGATCTTGGGGGAGTAGAGGGGACAGAAAACTTACATGAGATTCTAATATTCTCCTTTCCTTTGGTCATTGGAAGAAGAGAGTACTAGACATGTTGGAAACCTTTGGTAATACAGACCTGCCTGTCACTGTAAACATAACTTGGTATGCAAGTAAAGTTTAGGTGAAGATTTTAAATTCAGTTTGAAACTTCAGCCCTAAGCTTGCTTTTAAAATCTGGAGTACAGCTTTATAAAAGTACAAAATAACTCAAGCTTGGATTTCAGAGCACACATCCTGTCTGTAATCACATTCTAATCACCATCCTATTGTTCACTCACTGATAAGAAATCTCCATAGTAAAGAGGTGTAACTGATCTACATTCTATTTTGAACTCCATACACTCCTATTTTTGCACTAAGCCCTCTCTATCTGAGTAGCTGCAACAGAAGTTGGAGAAAACCACCCTGAAGTATATAAATAAAAAAAACTTTGCAAGGGAGCTCAGGAAATTCCAGGTAATAAAACATCAAGATAAACAGTAATGTATTAAGATTCTTGCATTATATGTCCTAGAAAATTTAACAGTAGCTTTTATAGTCCAGCATTCTTGACCTTCCCTTCTCTTGATAGGTACATGGTCAGGAAATATCTCTTTCAATTTCTTCAAATTCTATTTCTTCAAATCAGTTCAAATTCTATTTCTTCAAATCAGTTTA
Source organism: Pseudoxyrhopus heterurus (assembly GCA_032468235.1). Lineage (NCBI taxonomy): Eukaryota > Metazoa > Chordata > Lepidosauria > Squamata > Pseudoxyrhopus > Pseudoxyrhopus heterurus. The sequence goes on along the minus strand of JANHJO010001965.1, from coordinate 145,184 downwards.
CATTTTCAGAACCGGATGAACTGTATCCTAAGCTACTGAAAAAACTAGCGGATGATGTTAAAGCAAAAGCTAGAGAGCCATCTATCTAGGATGTTTTAATTTGGCTTCATATACAGAGCAGGTGGCTCATCTCAATAACTAAAATCCTTTCATCTCTATGAATCTTATCAATCAAATGAGGATCACAACATAACCACAAAAGTTATTACTGCATTCCAATTTATACAGCTGCCCATCTGACATGTAGGTAATCCTCAACTAATGACCATTTGGTTAACAATGGTTCAAAGTCACAATAGCCTCAGAAAAAGTGATCTATGACCTGTCCTTAATGTACAGCCGTGATGCTACCTCCTTGGTCACATGATCACAATTTAGGCACTTGGCAACTGGCTCATATTTACAATCATTTGCAGGTTCCTTAGGCCATATGGTTGCAATTTGCAATCTTCGCAGCCAGTTTCTGACAAAAAAAATGTCAGTCGGAAAAGCTGGAGTCACTTAACAATTGCAATAAACATGGTCATAAAATCAGGTCCACTCACATGATGACTTGCTTTATGAGCACCCCAACTTATGTCAGAAATTCCAGTCCCAATTGTGGTCATAAGTTGAGAAATATCTACATCATGGGTGTCAAACTCAATTGTGTCATGTGACGTATCATGACATTTTGTGCCTTTGCGGAGCCGGAGTGAGCATGGCCTGCACAAGACGACTGCCAGTTTGACAGGCCTGATCTTCATATACTCTTTCTGGCTCAAAAACAAACACAATATAACACAATAAAGCTGTACAAGTTAAAACAATAAAGATAAGAATAATTTTAAAACTATGATAAAATTCATAGCTGAGATAGTTATGCAGTTAGAAATCCAGGAAGGGGGTATTGGTTATCCAGAGTATCTTTCATTAGGCAGAGTTACCAGCATGTGATTACTACAATAAGCAAAGAGAAGACAGACAACCTCCATTCATAAACAACAGATCTGCTGGAGAGTCTATCCATTAATTCAGGATAATTAACATCAAAACTGAAGTTGAGCCCTAGTAAGATGGATTTATGATTTATGCACGGAGGTTGTCTGTTGGATCCAATGTTGATTCTCAGCAGAGTGTCACTAGCCCTGAAGTAGCAGGTCCAGTTCTTTGGTTTCCTCCTGAATTCAGAGTTACTCCTAGATAGACAGGCAGAAGCCATGTCTGGGTCCTTTCCCAACTTCAGTTGGTGCACTAGTTGTAGCTCTACTTGGAGCAAAAAGACCTCGTGACTTGGTGCTTGGGAACTTGAGGACCTCTTTCTCCAGCTGGTTCAATGTGTCTCCTTGAATAACCTTGAATAACTTATTGTACCCGGTTGGAGAAAGAGATCCTCAAGTTCCTAAGCACTAAGTCATGATGTCTTTTTGCTCCAAGTAGACTGCAACTGGTGCACCAACTGAAGCTGGGAAATGACTCAGCCATGGCCTCTGTCTCCCTATCCAGCAGTAACACTGAATTCAGAAGGAAACCAAAGTAGTGGACCTGCTACTTCAGGGCTAGTTCCTAAGTTCCCAAGTTCCTAAGCACCAAGCCATGAGGTCTTTTTGCTCCAATTAGAGCTGCAACTGGTGCCCCAACTGAAGCTGCTGGTTACTTACTTTTATGTAGCAAAGGAAGCTAAGGCCTGGAGATTCTGATCCTCATTGCCAATCTTCCTCCTCAAATTATGCTTTGGGGAGTTGGTTAAAACTTAGCTGTTGGTTAAAACTTTAGCTTTGGAAAGTTAGTTAAAACAACTTTTCCATAGAATATTTGGGAAATAATTTGGATGACAATATTACTTCTTATTCCACCATAAAACTAACTCCATGTGACTATTGTTTTACTGCAGATGTTTTCATTTTGATATTTGCTTGGATGCTTTTATTATTATTAACTGCCGGGAGTCTTTTGAGGTTACGATGGAACGAGTGAGTGAATGGATGGATGGATGGATATTGATTCTATGGAACCTTAGCTTTAATTCTTCTTTTACAGGTACGGAAATGTGATGCCATAAAAAATGCAAAAGGGCAATTGTACAGAAGAAGCCCTGCTTAACCACCTGTAAAGTTCCAATCTTGCAAGGTTATTTATCCCACTTGTATATAAACTGCTTGGCCTGTTCATCCTAGCAATTTCAAGGTCCCAGTTTGCTTTAACGACTACTGCTGCAGAATAGAATTAGCCCGCTGGTTAGTTCCCCACCATAGAATCAATAATTTCTTTTGGCACAGATTCTGTAATGTCTCTCTTTTTTTCTAACACAGAAAATCATTAGCTGCATGCAGGTGCAGAGGAGAAGGTGGTGGGTGCTTGAAACTCAAGGTCAAGGAGAAAAAAGTAAAAAGTAACTAATTTGTCCTATAGAGCAGTTATTTTATTCTGCAATAACATGAGAGTAACAAATAATGTAATAAAGATTGGCATGCTGCCAGAATGGCTGAATTGATTCTTGTGCTGCACAGCACAAATCTCTTGATCTCAACATAAAGAATTAGAAATTATAGCCAGGGAGGATACCTCACAGGAAAAGCAAATAAAAATGAAATGAACATTTCTAGCAGTGCTGACCTTGCTTTAGGGAATACTGCTTTAAATGTGATTGCCCTGCCCACTTATTATTTTACTAGAAGGCTCCATCAAATAACAAAGCTGCTGCTTAACTTTTTTTTCTTTTAGTATTCTCTCAGTTGAGATGGTTCTATTTTTCCTCTTCTTCCAGTGCTTTTGTGTGTGGTTTGTGTATGCCTATATCTATGTCTATGAACAGGAAAAAGAGAAAGGAAAGGAGAATAAGAGAATACTCAGCAGAGTAGATCATATTCAAGCTTTGATTTGATTTTCATGCTTTCTGGTGAGAAAATATTTATAGCTGATACACTTATGGGGCTTACAAAGATACTCTAATTATTTTTGGCATTTTGCCCATCAAATTGTGAGTTTCTTCAAAGAATTGAAAGTTGCCTCTCTTCAAGATATCAGTTGTTGACGTTTGTATCTTGTTGTCTTGGAAACAAGCTTCTTCTTGTCATTGAATATAGTACGTAATAAAAAAATGGCTGAAAAAAGGTAATCACATCCTCATTTGTCAAAAAATACGTTTTTGCAGGACTTTGTATCAAGAACTGCTATGAAGTTAGATTTTGACTTTTTGGTGGAGTGTAGGCACCAAAGTAACTATTTAAAATCATCTATATTATAACTCAGTTTAGAGCCAGGAATGTGATTATGCAGAGGGCAAATCCATACTTCAACATCTTGAATTAATTAATTTTGCATCTTAGAGTTTCATAGAGCCAAAGAAGCACATACCAAGAGCCTCTTAAAGGAGCTGCCATCTTTTCTACCTCTTAAAATGGGGGAAGCAGGCAGTCCTGCAGACACAAAAAAAGCTCAAAGCAAAGGTACAAAATGCAATTGTGTTGTGTTGTGTTGTGTTGTGCTGTGCTGTGAGTGGCCAGCCTGCATTCAGAACACAGCTGGACACTCAGGAGATGCCTTAATCCTTCCTTTTCCAAACAGAGAAGTTTTGTTCTTCTAAAAGGCAGCGTCTCTCATACATCTAAAATTGGGAGAGAGCACACCAGTTATGACACCTGTCAGAAGGTAGGTGATGGCAGCAGGAACTACCAAGCTGCTATTCCAGGATAAAAGGCAGGGTCAGACCAGAAAGATTTAATGGTTCTGGGAGACAAGGTATGAGGACTCAGCCTACCATGCTGGAGTGCTTTGTAGTGGCCACATTTTCACCCCTCTCATGTGAAGGATTGCTTCATCCACACCTCAAAGTAACAAACGGAGGAAAACATGCATCATCATAAAAGAGTATGTTATATATGCATAGATAGGTATGCACAAACAACTCATAGAAATAATAACCATTTAAAGAAAAAACACTATGTAACATAGTGGTGAATTTTATAGCTCAGTGCTGACTGTGTTGTTGATCAAGAATATCAGAAGGCCACTTACTTCATAAAGTCATGCAGTCATTAATAAATTGCTTAGGTAGGTCAGTGAGCTTCACACTCCTCATACCCACCATATTTCCTCACTGAAACCTACAACAAAACCAAGAGATCAAGGGACTGCATGGCAAGCACTGGATTGCACAAGTAGGTTTAATGATACTGAGCTATTTAATAATTAGGGGTCTCAGTCACCATCTGATTTTTTTTATGATGTTTAGATGTTTCAAACCAAATAGTCTGGAACAAGAATAAGAGCTTTCTACTAGCGTTGCCTTAAAAAGAAATAAAAACAAAAACAAACAAACTTGAATCTGAACTCATTCTACAGTGTTTGTGGCATGTTTTTGTTCTTCTCTGAAACAACCTTGTATGTGTAACAAATTCAGGTTTCTAGTGGCCATTGAAGAAAATGTCAGAGGAGTATAACACAGAGTAGCCACATTTCAGGTTGGAAAAGAGGATATGCTGTACATTATTAGACCAAACAAAGGAGGAGTTACAACTCAAGATTACAGAGGAAGAAATTCTCTGGAAGAAAAAGAAAGGAAAATAAGGAACCAACCCAGAGGATGACAGCAGCCTGATATAAGAAACCTAGAGGATATTCTGTACTGTTAACATTCAAAAACAGCTATCAGGTCCTTTCAAAAGAAACAGACTCTGAGCTCTCAGAAAAGAAAAAGAGACCTTGCTGAACAGGAGACAGAACGATAACTTTCTGAAAATAGAGGGGATGCAGCTGTGCCCTGCCAGAAGACTAAAAAAAGAGTCATTACAGTTGGCAAATTCCTGCTACAATGATCAAAAACTACGGTAATGGATGTGAAATGGACCCATCATATCATAAAATTTGCTTCCTGTCTGGAGCATAGAATATGGATGTGAATAAAGAACTCCCAAAATTTATCAAATCTACTGAAGGTTAGTCTTCTCTGATTCTCCATGTGATATTGCCAAAACCTTGAGTATCTAGGGTGGAAATTCTAGAATCAGGAACTTAGAAGCTGTTCTCATCCATCCTTCCAATTAATGACAAGGAACTGGAAAGAGAGAGAAAAATACTATAGGCAGTTGATTAGCTTTAGAAATTGTATTGACAGTGATTCAAAATTAATTTCTGGGATTATAATATAAATTTTGGAATGATGGATTGCTGGCATGAGACGTCTGCACTTCACAAGGGGTATAAAAATTAGTTGCCCCATGGCATAGTGAGCTTGGCTAAGGAGGGTTACAGATGATCCTATAAGAGTTAAGAGGGGTGGAAACCTTGAAGAAAAAATCTCAAATTTTATGTACTATAGAAGGAAATGGATGGATTGTTATAATGGAATTACACAATGAAAATTCAGAAAGAGCGTTTTCATGGTCTTGTTGTTTATGGTAATGTTCCAAATAGGGAAAATGAACAACATGAACTTGAACTTAATGCAGGAAGACAAATATGATCAAAGAAGAATAAAGGAGAGCTAGTGGGATAATTCTCATCATTGGAATATAGTAACAGAAGGCAAAATTGCAGCACCCATCACCACAATTAAAAAAAAATCTACATTGAAGCAAAACTCCATGTCAGAAAATTTGTTATCAGTTATTGGTGATAGAATCTCACTTTTTTTGCCAGAGTTTCAATTAATCCTCTACTCAGCTCAGGACTAGCACTCTGTGAATAAATGTTAACTCTTAAGTATAAAACCTCTCAGAATTGCCCAGGAGCGTTTGTAATGTGGAGTTCAAAAAGATCAAGATGGAAATTGCAGGCATCTGATTAAAGTATGCCTCTTTTTCTTCATAATACCTGATCAACGTCCGTGTGTGCGTGTGTGTGTGTGTGGAAGTGGGAGGACAATGCACTACAACAGCCTGAAGTGTCCAATAAAAGCAGGGCAGTTCCCAGTCCTAGACAATATCACCATGAACTTTGTTAATAAGCATCACAGGAGAATAGAGAAAACAACACTTTAAAACTGGAATAGTTAAAGATGTCTTTAAAATGTGGTGGGTCAGGAACAAGATAATGTCATGTGGACAAATCTTTTAGTAATCATTAGTAGAATTTTCTTGTGCTACAGTTAGCTAGACATGAGGATGAGGCCCAGAACAGGTTCAGAGAAGAAGAATGAGAAGGATCATCAGGTGCTTAAAAACTATCCTACCATGAGAGATTGAAGGAACTGAGAATATTTAACCTTGAGAAGAAAAAATGATGGCAAATAATAAGCAGTCTTCGATTACCTAGTGACATAGGGAAAAAAAGTCCTCTTTTTTTTATCCTCCCAGAGATTCTGGATTTAAACTACAGAAATAGAAATTCCAGTGTAAAATTAAGAAAAAAGCATTTGAGCAGAAATTCAACAAGGACAACAATTGTTCAGACTAGTTGAACTTTTTTTCACTTGATATTTGTAAACAGAGATTAGATAACCATCTATCCTGGATGCTTTCATCTAGACTTGAAAGATAAATTATTTCCTTCAAATATTATGATTCCATGGACCTAACAATGGACTTTATCAATACCCATTGGCAGCAGATCTTTAGTACCGTATTTTTTGCTCTGTAAGACGCTCCGAACCATAAGACACACATTAGCTTTAGAGGAGGAAAACAAGAAAAAAAATCTACTTCTGCCTCCCAGCATCCATCGGTATTCATCTGGCTAGCGTCCTTGCTGAAAACAGCAAACAGCCTGGTCAGCTTCAGCACTATCGCAGCCCGATTCAGCACGAGCAGCTGATTGGAGATTGGATCAGCCTCCTGGAATACCGCCGATCAGCTGTTCCAAGCAGCAGGGATCACCGCCACCAATCGCCACTGACTGCCACCACCATTCAATGCCGGCGAATGGCAGCGAACGGCAGCAGCAAACAGTGGCAGCGAACGGCAATGGTGAGTGGCGGCAAGTGGAGGTGAATGGCGGCAAATGGTGGCAAACGGTAGCAGTGAGCGATGGTGATAGGCGGCGACGGCAGTGAGCAGCAGCGGCAATCCCCATCACCTAGAACAGCTGATCGGCAGTATTCAGGGAGGCCAATTCAACTGCCAATCAGCTGCTTGGCAGTGAAGGCTCCAGCATTTCCTGACGGTGGCAGCAGTGACAGGCAGTGGCAGTGAAAGCCACTGCCGCACCAACCCCCCTCCTCCCCACACAGTATTCGCTCCATAAGATGCACAGGCATTACTTTTTTGGGGGGAAGTGCATCTTATAGAGCAAAAAATACAGTAATTCAGAAAAACCACAATTCTTTTTATGATGATTAAGTTAGAAATACTGAAAACTCTTGTCTGTGCTCCCTATTACGTTACTGCCCAATTGTCACCATTGTCAAGAAATATGAAAAAAACAAAAGTTTCTCACAAGTGTGTGTATGTATGTCATTCATTGTTAGGGCTGTTCATTTACTGACTAACAATATTGAAAAATAAGGGCAGCCTTTTGTTACAAGCTGGTAGAAAATTGACTGGATTTTGTTTTATATCTCATTTATACCAAGACTAATGACTACCTCATTTTTAAATGAAAGTAGGGAACCTGGAGCTTATGATCCATCCAAGTAGTCATGAAGGGCCTCTTTATTCTCTTTCTTAGCTGCTTTACAAAAGCCAAACTAATCTATAATGCTATGTTTGAATTTCTACCAGGCTACTTCAAACATCTTACTGCTAAGACAGTAGTTATTCATGTGGCAAGACATGTTGACTAGTTAAAAAGAATTACGTGGTATTTCTGCTATTGCAACCTGTTGTTATATTTGTTTTAGTTTTTATGTTATTTTATTTATTTTATTTATTTATACTGCTTCAATTTAAAAAGACTTCAGACAGCATGTTATTGCTCTCAATAATAGCATGAGCAATAATAGCAATACCAATGCTGTTAAGTATGCTGAATGCCGAAAGGGAATGCAATTTTTGCATTCATGACATTTTTCACCAATTCACATGCATTTTGCTGTAAGACCATCATGTTCTTTAAATTAGGTTTGATTCCATATATGCACACTATTCAAATCCCTTAATTTACAATATTAAGTACGTACAAGAAACGAGAGTATCTCAAATAGCCATCAGCTGAGTTTAACATGACACTTTATCACTCCTCAGATTTTCAAAAGTTTTGCACCAGATGGCCAGTTTCACAACAGGTAACAAACTTTTAGGAACAGATCAGTATTTATTGGCAAATGCCAACCAAGGATGATTTCAGGAAAGCTGTTTCAAAGATCACAGTAATCACTTCCATCCAGAGTCAATGTTTAGCTACCAAAATGGTCTGGTGGTCTTAATTTATTGGATCTACTACAACTCACAGAATTTTCAATCAGGAAGAATGCTTTCAGATTAGCTTGCAAACACCCAGTGATGTTAAAGTCAGTTTAACTCAGTAGCAATAAGTACTCAAGAGACGTTCTTTCCTAAGAGATACCTTTACTTGGCCATGGCCTTGTCATACCAAATGCTTTTAAGTTAGCACAAAGAGATTTTTTTAAGATACTCATCTAAAAATGTGAGGGGTAAAACAGAATCCATCTGTATGCACAGAAGACCCAGAAGACCCGTAAGAAGAGACTCAATTCCCAGGCCTGGGGTTACTGTGTCTGTGAAACCCCTATTGTGTTTTTATAGTTATGGTTAGCTTTAGACCAAGCCATGTGCTTTTAACTGTTTTGTTTATTTGGATATTATAAGCCACAGAGAGTCTTATAGGGAAGGCAATCAAAGTAAATTTAATAAATACTGTAAATATTTACAGGGTTCTCCGAGTTTAATTATTATACATACCTGTGGATAAATCAACGGTTGCATTTTTAAAATATCATGAAAAATATGTTACACAGGGATAAGCCAACCCTCAACATTTTCATATGTTTTAATTTTCCCAGTTAATTTAAAGTTTCACAGCTTATCTGTGGCTGGCACATTTTTCGTAGTATTTTGGCTAAAACTCCAAAGGTTGGCTTATCCATGGATGGCTTATTTGCAAGTACATAAAGGATGTACAGGTACTTTAAAAAGTATTATTGTATATGCAATTGGGTAAGCCAATCCATGGATTACATAAACCCAATTTCTTTGGGGGGGAGAGTGTTTTGGAACCTAACATGCTTGGCTTGTCCATGAGTATCTACGGTACATCGGTCCTCCACTCAGCCTCTCCTCAAGGATTTAATGGTAGATTTTTGGTCTTCAACACAATTGCATGAGGTTGCTAATATTTTAGAATAAATGAACTCTGAACTGTGACTTCTTACATGTGTATTTGATGCATTGTGTCTAGTTTAATCTTGAGTGGCTCAGTTCAGAGCCTACTGCCTAATAGCTAGGGTGGGAAATGTTGTCACAGCTGTTAACATAAGATTCAACTCTCAATCCTGTTAATGCTGTGGCAGGAGCATAAACCTGGATGATCATCATTCCCCCCACCTCCCATAGAAGTCCTGCTGTGCTACCGCATCATGACAGGAGCGGGGACTTGAGAGGGATGAACAAAGAACATTAGGAATATATGCCAAAAGCGTATTTTCTCAGCAGGCTAATCCTAGACCTGAAGGTCATCCCAACTACCCAGCTCAAGCTACCAGGCATATGTATAGGGCAAGTAACTGTATAGGAAGAGATGGATAACCACTTTAATGACAATGGCAAAGACATCAATTCCTACTGCCAGGGAGAAAATAATAGTAAAGACCTCCTGCATTTTTACCATGAAAACCACATGGATAGCTAAATTAATTTAGCTAAAGCTTCCTAAGACTGCATTTAGTTGAAAAGCAGACTTTTCACCTAAGCTTCCAAATATGCTTTTAAAGAGGCATGTCTCGTCTGAGATCCAGAATGTGGTGGGTCTTAAGTGTGAATCCTTTGCATAAGATAAAGAGGTCATGCTGCTGCATATGTATAAAATGGCCAAATTCTGGTTTACGTTCATATATTGAAAAAGTTATTTTAGCTAGACATTTACTGTCATTTCTGAGTGAAGTTAACTGATTTCTGAAAACAGCATAACATGCCATCGGCTCATTCTGTTTCTTTTTCTCTTCCTTCCCTACCTCTTGCCAATAAACACCTATGGGACAAACCATTAAAAAAATTCTTTGCATTGCCAAGTTTTGTTAAGAACCATTTAGCTGAATAGAGCAAGCCTGTGGGACAAGTGAGGAAATTAAAACCCTAAATTACTACTGCTGGGACTGGCTATAATAGATCAACTGTGAGTATCCTACTAGGAGGATTTAGAGATTTGTTCTTTTGCACAGCAGCACATCATGACCCTCTAAAGTCTCATAAGTGCTTTTCATAGAATGTAAAAGGGGAGATTATTGTGCGAAGGGGTATCAATTTTTACCATGAAGTTTTTGCAACTATTCGTTTTATCTATCTCTGCATCAATTATATCGAGGCAATTTTAGAAGATACCGTGTGTATCTTAAAACTCAGGGTTGGAACCTATAGTCCTTAAGATGTCATTGTACTGGGGCTCACATCATTCTTGTCTATCAATCATGCTATTTTGAACTGATGGGAGCAAGAGTTCAAGGGGCTCTGCATCCTTGGTACAGTACAACTTAAAAAGGATAAGGTTGAAATCCAAATTAGCTGACTTACCACTAGTAAGTCAGTGGTAAGTGTGCATATATTTGCTTGTTTCCTAAGAGAGCCAGTTTGCAGTGATGAAGGTACCAGCTAGGAACAGGAGGTTGTCAGTCCTAGTACTGTCTTAGGCACAAAGCCAGCTAGATAACCTTGAGCCAATCTCTCTCAGCCCTAGGAAGGAGGAAATGGCAAGTCACTTCTTAAATCTTGCCAAGAAAACTGCAGGGACTTCTCCAATGAGTTGCCACAAATTAACAATGATCCAGAAAAACAAGCAGGTTAAAGCTAGAGCTAAAGATATGTATTCATATAATCTAAAAAGCTAACACTAATTGGCATTAAGGTAATTTTTTCCAAGAAAATGTTCAAGTAAAAAAAAGAAACTTTATTGGACATGTCCAAGACTTTGCATGGATCTAAATAGAGAATTCACAATTTCTGGAGGCCTTTGAGATAAAAGGGCTGCTATGAGACATGACTAACTACAAATGTTGGGAAATCCCAGTCTTTTTCACAAAGGGTAAGAGGGGAAAAATTCGAGGCACAGCAGCAACTGAGAAGGAAGAAGACAAGGATGAAGATCGGCAGTAGAGGGCAAAAGGCAGGAAGAGAAGGTGCCAGTGTTTATTTCATGGGGGGAAATTTCATAGTAACAAATGGCTGGATATATTTATTATTAAAGTTGTTTGCCACCCATCTCACAACTCTGGGCATCTTACAATGTTAAAAACAAACAATACAACAACATGAATACAATAAGAACAAAACACTATAAAAAATACAAATGAACAGCTATAACTAATAGATGGGGGGGAGGGAGGGAATAGGATGAGCGGGAAGGTGAGATCTGTTATTAATCTATCAGTTACCTCCAGCATGAGGCTCCTCCATTGGAGCCCCAGGCCAATTGGCAGAGGCAGGTTTTTAAACTCTTGTGGAAGGTCAGGAGGGCAGGATTGGATTAACCTGGATTAAAACAGAAGCTTCACTTCCAAGCCTCTATTGCCATAAAGATTCTTGGTAGTGAGTAAAAACCTATTTGCCATGGGAGAGACATTTTTATCATTTGCGAGGGCCTAGAATAAATTGTTTTATTCCCTTGCATAGGCTAGAACTTGTCTGGCAGCCTGTCAGTATAACATCAAAGACACAACAGTACTGACAGCCATCATCAAGTTGAAGACTTCAGATATACAGAAGTAACCCTTTAAATTTAATCTCTTATTTTTGAGTAGGCCCACAAAAATGTGGATGGTAAAATCTGCTTAAGATCGTCTTTTAAAATCTAAGAAGCCAAGATATTATAAACATGAGACATATTCCAGATTCTTTTTCCCCATTTCTTTTTTACTGAACTGAAAGAGAACTGAAGAAAACTCACATTTTGGTGTGCATTTGTTTACTGGAAGGGTGCCATTCAGTTGTGCTCATAACCAGCAGTATCAACAGCTCTTTAATTTTGCAGTGAAATTATGAGGGAGAGGGACAATTATTTTTCCAATTTGTACCTCATAAATCTGAATCAAACAGACAATCAATAATAGGAATGCCAGCTAATTTGTGAATAAAGTTTATGAAGGTGAAGCTGAATTTTTAACTGCCATGCATTAATGCAGGTGTGATAGCTTTAAATCATGGAGATCATGGTAGTCATGTTTCAAGCATCTGGAAATAGTTATGAGAAAAGGGACTATAAATCAAGGAAGTAACTGATTCTCCCATACTCTGCCTGATGGAGGGTTGGTAATTTTGGTAATTTTTTTTACTTATGGTGCTAAAAGTGGTCCAGGAATTAGCAATAACAATAGCACTTATATACTTCCCCATAGTGCTTTACAGCACTCTCTGGGCAGCTTACAACATCAGCATGTTGTCCCCAACAATCTGGGTCCTCGTTTTACCAACCTCAGATGGATGGAAGGTTGAGTCAACCTTGAGCCCATCAAGATCGAACTCCAGGCTGCATTCTAACCACTGCGCCACCAGGGCTCTTAATTCATGTTCCCTAACATTTTTTAAATCTAGAACATTTGGTTTGTTAAATATACAAATTGTATAATACATTGCCTATATATTACAGCACTATTGCATGGACTTAAGGTGATATTACAGGGCTTAGTTTCTTCTCAAATGACTATTGGCTTTTATTTAACAAGATCTCTGAATATGACCTGTTTTAGATAAACGAGCAGAAATACCTGGCTTATGTTCTTGGGATCAAAAACTAAGAGAAATCAGGTCTGGTTAATCTCAATCAGGAGAACATCAGGGTTTTTGCTAGACTTGGAAAATGAGAAAATGCTAGAAAAAGGAGTAGCAAAACATGTTTGTACTCTTGTCAAGAAAATGGTAGGGACATGTCACCAGGAATTGAGTCTGGTTTAAAGGAAATGTTATTTTTTATAACCGATGGATGGACACACATTTCTTGTCATTAATTTTTTAAACATTAGTTTTAATTAATTTCTTCACCTCCTTGAAATATGGTCTATTGAAATCTTAAACACAGAAATATTTTAAAATCTCTGATGCCAAAATAATAATTCTTACTAAAACACAGATTATAGGAGGACACCAGTCATATCAATATCAAATTAATACGTTAATATGACATGGCTAAGATTGTTCATCAGACCATGAATAAATCAAATATATCTTTAAAAAGTAAAACAATAAAAAGCTCCTCACCCATTTATTAATGCAAACAAGAGGATAAGGAGTTCTCAGAGAATTAAACTTCTCTTAATTACAATTGTATTTTTTTTCCAGTCCAGCTACTTACTTTGGTTCAATTATGTATATTACCTACTTGGACAGATACTATGAGGAAAAAATAAAATATTTGAACTCTACTGAAGGTATTGTTTAGATATGGAATATTCATTCCATCTGCAATGCCAGCTCTTTTAAAGAAATAGATGTTAGTGCTGATTCTGAGCTCTGGACCTCAAGATGTGGAGGATATCATGTGAATGAGACTGCTTTCTCCCTTAAAGAACTGGCTAAAGACTTAGGGTTCATCTGGATCCAGTACTGATACTAGGCAATCACATAATAGTAAGTTGTGTTGGTCTACAGTAAAAAAGGTAGAAAGTTAGTACCTTTTCTGCAGTGGTGGGATTCAATTTTTTTTTACTACTGGTTCTGTGGGTGTGGCTTGGTGGGCATGGCTATGTGGTCGGCCAATCAGAGGTGGTATTTGCCGCGGTCAGCCAATCAGAGGTGGTATTTGCCGGTTCTCTGAATTATCACTACCGGTTCTCCGGAACCTGTCGGAACTGGCTGAATAGCAACTCTGCTTTTCTGACTAACTATTTTCAGGTAAGCCACCCAGAGTAATTGAGAGTGACTTGGGCAGCCATGTAAATTTTCTTAATAAAAGCCACACTTTAATAAGCTACAGTTGATTTCCTCAGATGCATAGGGAGCTACAACTCCTTAAAGTATGTGTCTTTTAATAAAATGGGTTAGTCAGAAAAGGTACAAACATTCCTGATAAACAATCACATAGCATCTGTGGCAAAGAGAACTTTGACAGCTGCACCTTTACCTTGAAGAGAAACACCTGGCAATGATGATACATGAATGCTAATTTCAAGGTTGATCATTGAAAGGTGCACTTCCTGGGGTAGTAAGTAGCCCCTTTCAGAGTAGCATATCTATTCTGTCTTAAAACAACTGGTTTGATTTGTGTGCCATCAAGACATGTCAGCTCTTAGTGACCATGTAGATTGACTTTCTCCAGAATGACCTGTCCCCAACCAGGCCCTTTAATTCTTCCAACAATTTGCCCACCATGGATATAATTAAGTCCATCAACTTTAATGTTAGTCATCCTCTTCTTTTTCCTTCCACCCTTCCCAGTATTGTGTACTTTCCAATGGAGTTGGGTCTTCATATAATGTGCCCAAAGTGTGACACTTTGACCCTGGCTATTTCTACTTTGAGTGAGAACACTGGATTGATTTGTTTTATGATCCATTTGGTTTTCTTGACTATCCATGAAACGCTGAGAAATCTTTTTCTTAACATGAAAGTTCAACAGCACAAATACAATTACTATCCTGCTACTTCAAAGTCCAAATTTCACTTCTATATATTATCATGGGGGAACCACTGCCTGCAGGTTTTTGTAGGTTCAGTCATGTCAGGGCATCTGAATATCTTTTCCAAGACTTTCATTGCTTCTCTAACCAAGTGGTGGTCTGTAGAGTATTTCTTGACTGCTGCTTCCTTTATTGTCAATCTTAAAAGCACAAATTATTTACTATTTCAGTATCTTCTTGTCAGTTCTAAGCCTGGTTGTCTTAGAATGTAATCATTAGTTTTGCCTTCTTTATATTTAATCTTAGTCTATTTTTTTCACTTTTCCTTGACTTTCATTACTAGAGCTTCCAGATTATTCGCCCTTTAAGTTATCAGAGAAATATCATCAGTACAACACATTTACTGATGTTATTGATGACTTATTGATATTATTTTCTAATTGATTGCCTTGTACCCAAGTCCTGCCTATGCTACATCCTTGCTGACTTTGAAAGTAACACTACCCCTTCTTTGTTTTTCATATCCTGAGTTGCAAACAGTATGATCTTCTCCCTGAAACAGTCCAGTTCCAAAACATTTTAATTTGCTGTTGCCTAGGTGTTGATGTGTTGATTATTCCATCTATCACTTTGTTGAGCTTTCCCATGTTCATGTTTTGTATAATATGTTCCACTGTTCCCACTGTAATTCTGTCTTCACAGCTTTGGATTTTCTTTATCTGCTTCCAACCAACAGTCAGTTGTTTCAAAGACTTTAATCTAACCACATTGCAAATCCATTAATATTCCAAAAAACACTCCACACTATTCCAGTAGCATGTTGAGTGCCTTCTGATCCAAATGGTCCATTATCTGCCACTTTATTACCATATATACTCGAGTATAAGCTGAGTTTTTCAGCACTAAAAAAAGTGCTGAAAAAACCACCCTCAGCTTATACTCAAGTCAACTAATTTTGGGGGCTAAATTGATGCCTGCTGTGTGGGCATCAATT
>JANHJO010001965.1:32051-49597 GCA_032468235.1 Pseudoxyrhopus heterurus | reverse complement strand
TCAATATCTGTGTAATCTTACATTTTATGATAGTATAGTATAATAATGCGTTGTAGGCGATTTCAATGTTGAAATAGCTGTTTGAAATGTGCTGTAGGCATTTTTTGAATTGGTTTGAAGTGGGCACAGAAATGCACATGGGCAAGTGACTGGGCGAAGTTTTATTTGTTGGTACGGTTAGCTTAGGACGTTAAGTGTGCAAATGTGTTAGAAATGTTTTTGAAGTGTGTTAGAGCAGAGGTCTGCAACTTTGGCAACTTTAAGCCTGGAGGACTTCAACTCCCAGAATTCCTCAGCCAGCATTCTGGAATTCTGGGAGTTGAAGTCCTTCAGGTTTAAAGTTGCCAAGGTTGGAGACCCGTGTTTTAGAGCACTTTGTGTGTTTGTGGTCACTCCAGAGTGGTGGAGGGTGTGAAGCCTTGTCCCGAGGCTTTCCATTTTGTAGGGGAGAGAGCACGGAGCTTCGGAGCACGGCAAACGAACCTGGTTTCAAACAGGGAGAGCTGAGAGGTAGCCGCGGCGGTTCCAGGTGATTCCTCGAGCCAGCTGAGAGCAAGTCCTTGAGCGCCGCAACACAGCGTCCACTGCATCTCAAGCCACCGATGGAGTTGCTGCTAATTCAAACCACGACAGAGCACCGGGTGGTGGGTGGTGATGGATGTAGAGTCACTTAACTCTCAGCTGTTCCTCACTTGGCCCTTAGATTGGAAAGCTCCGTACCCATACATCCGTCACCTCCCACCACCCGGTGCTCTGTCGTGGCTTCAATTAGCAGCAGCTCCGTCAGTGGCTTGAGCTCCAGCAGATGCTGTGTTGCGCTTCTGGAGGACTTGCCTCTCAGGCGGCTCGAGGAATCGCCCGGAACCGCCGTGGCCACCTCTCAGCTGTTCCCGTTTGAAACCAGGTTCGCTCGCCACACTCCGAAGCTCTGCGCTCTCCCCCCCACGAATCATGCCATCGCTGCTGCCTCTGGGACCAAGATTGTTGTGGCGCTGGCAAACCAGGGCAGCAGCAATCAGCCGTTTGTGCCAATTAGCTTGTCCCAAGCCGCCAATGTGCAGTGCGCATGTGCAGAGAACGCCGCGGCGGGATGAATGTGCCCTGAGGTGATTGTCACTTTGCTGAGCATGCGCAGTGCCATTTTGGTGCGAAGTGTCTCCTTCTCCACTCTTTTTCGGGGTGATAGAGCCCCAAAAACCATTCCTAACCTTGACAGTGCTGATCTTACTACGCTTTTCTATCTGTGTGCCAAATCTGGACAATATTAATGCAGGGGGGCAAGTTTCTATAGAGCACATACAAACACACATCCCCACCGGACTTCTCTTTTATAGATATAGATATAATCAATTCTTGCCAACTTGGTTGTATGAAAATGTTATTTTTGTTCTGAACGTTTATCTCCTAATTTCTGGTTTTTTTAAAAAAAAAAACATCTAGAAATAAGCTATGTGTATCATTCATTTAACTTTAATTTTGATTTAGTTCCAAAGGGCTTTAAAAAAAGTACAGAGAACGCCTCTCTCTTTTTCTCTCTTTTTCTTTTGGAATAATGATGGATTCCTTCGGAACTTGACAGTCTCATTATATTGATAATCCTTAGTTTTTCAAGAAACAGAAATTCAGTTTCCCTAATTTGGTTGCTAGTAGAGTAGATGGTTTTAGAACTCCTGGTAGGAGATCTTCATTAGCTGAATGGATTTATGGTCAGAGCCCACTGCCAGCATAATTCCCTTACCGTGATTCAGAACCTTTGCCAATGTATAGGCTGCCAAGAATTGCTGGGTCTTTGTTGGCCTTGTGAGGATTCATTTTGGACTGATCGTAGATGCAGCATTATTGGTAGGCTGTCAATGCTTTGGCTGATGTGACTGTTAATTCATAATTACTTCCAAGAGTAATTACAGGCTGACGGGAAGATCACCAGTGATGGCTGCTCTTATTTTTTGTCTTGCAATCTATAATTAATTGGCCATAAAGCTGAAAAACATTGGAGAAGTAACAGCTGTGGATTTAAAATAAATACTTGGTAATGATAAATTGGCATTTCTAACCCAGAGAACTGTATCATCTCCTACTACCCCTAAAGGCTTACTCTATAATGCTATTTCCTCATTGTGGCATCTTTATGTGACTAGCAGAGATTTATGTTTCTAGGATGCAGAGGTCTGCTTCTAAATTTAATCTTTGCCGTATATTAAATATAAGTTTATTGAATAAATATAGGGAGTATTTTGGATATAGACAGGTCCTTGTAAACAAAATAGCCTCCTCATTTAGGAACAAATACATTTATAGTCGTACTTTTCCAGCTAGTATCTTTTGGCACTTATGTAGGTCAATATCTTTTGGCATTTACATAAGTGAAAATTATATGGAAGTTTTAATTAACATTTTATTAAACAGGAGAAATCTCCACTCAGCTAATAAAAGCAATACATTATTGCCCTGCCAAATTATTGTTCATGTTTGCTTTCTGCCAACAGAGTAATACGCAAAAGTCCCTTTGCTCGAATAAGGTAAACTTTCTCCAAATTTGTAGAAATGAAACGATCAGTTCTACTCATTAATATGGATATTCATAAATCTGGGACCCTGAATCTATTTCCCAGTGACCTGAGCATCTGCCACATAGTCAGGCCACCAAAAATCCCATTTCTGTATACATTAAACAATTGGATGAATCCAATCAAAGAGAAAGTTGCAAGAAGAGACTGCAGATGAACGGTTCTTACTAGTCACAGCCTGGTCAAAGGCCACTAGCAGACCAACATCAGGACATAAGGGTTAGGGTAGATGAAACTTTTCATAAGACTTTCTTACATCCTTGTAAGATGTTAGACAAGAATTTGGGGAATGTATATAATCTCACACAACGTAAAACTGACTTCACTTAAGCAGTCATCAGCTGGAGTGTCCAATCAGGCATCATATGAGATAGTGTGGAGACAAATTAAGCTCATATCAGTACCCATCCTATTCATTAGCATATTTTCTTTTTTTAAAAAAATATATGCTCTTAATGTACATATAAATTTAATTATTGTTCCTTCCAGAGGATGCTATTTTTTTAGATTTTATTTTCCTTTTTAAAAATTATTTCTACGTGTGAAGCCATTCATAATTATTGGAGATTGGCAGCATAGAAATTTAATACATATTTATATTTCAAATGTCTAGGCCACCTAACTCCAGAGACTCTGATGGTTTCAAATATACAACCAATTTTTAAAAATCAAAGCAAATCCCAAAAGACAATGTCGTAATAATATATAGTAACAATGGAAGACCTATTTATTACAGTTATTGGTGTCACTGTCAAAGCGGTATCTAATATTTCATATTTTATCTTCTTTTGCTTCTTATATTTAATAAAATGAATTAGTGTTAAGAGTCTTAACCCCCCATTAACATGACCATTTCTAGAAACATTATGACTAAATGAACCAGGACAGATGGAAAAGCAAATAGGCCTGTTGATTCAAGATAACATATCTCCCCTTTTTTCAGCCAGCTTCAAACAGGGTTGATTTTTTTTCTCCCTGGAAGCAAACAGCAAAACATTTCTTCCAACAAAAAAGCATTAAAGAATGCAAAAAAGAAAGAAAGAAAGAAGGAAGGAAGGAAAGAAAAAGAAAGAAAGAAAAGAAACTACACATTTCTGCTAGTCCCAGTACCCTTGTATGACCCAACATTTTGTGACTGCTGAGATGGAATAACTTAACA
Organism: Pseudoxyrhopus heterurus; assembly: GCA_032468235.1. Classification (NCBI taxonomy): domain Eukaryota; kingdom Metazoa; phylum Chordata; class Lepidosauria; order Squamata; genus Pseudoxyrhopus; species Pseudoxyrhopus heterurus. The sequence goes on along the minus strand of JANHJO010001965.1, from coordinate 45,871 downwards.
TTTAGAAGTTTCAATACTTTCCAACCTGTAAGAAATATGATTTTTTTACATACCCTTCTGTCCAAAATGGCATTCTAGTTTTGCTAAGATAAAAGTAATATTGTGTTATTGTTGTTGTTAAATCTTTACATCAATATCAGGTTTAAGCCTGGAACATAAGTGCTAGAAGTGTTTGAGAAGAGGGGTTATAAGTATATTTTCCTTGCCAACACTGGATTGCAGAGAGATTTCTAGTCTTAGCATTGTGACAGATTTGAGTATTAAGCACTAGTGATTCATTTCTGCTTCCAAAGGTCATAGCAACTATTTCAAAGTTAACTGGGTTTCATTCTACCAGTAGAATGAGGCTGGTGGTAATTAAAGTGCCTTTTGCCTGCTCTTGTGTGAGCATTTTGAACAACTTCTCTCTAGCACAACAGCAGGAGTTACCAGTATTAAATGGTATAGTGCACATCAAATAAAGAATCCTAACAGGATTTAGCCACTCTGGGGAAGAGTAATAAATGCTGCACAGTAATTATTACATGATTCAGTCATTTGAATAAGATCCAAATCAGACTGAAAATTCTGCGGAAGCCAAAAAGCTGGATCAAATCTAAGAGAATCCAATTGACGTAGGTGGCCATGAATTTCAAGCATCTATGATGAATTTCTGAGGTGTGTTCCAATATCCAAGCAATTGTGGTACCCTGCCAGTGGTTTGAAAAACCAGAAGTATGTTAATGGTGAACATATAAATTCCCCCCACCAAACACACGCAGATATCACATACACCAGAGGAATATCAATGAGGGGATCATTTTTCTTTGATAATTTCTTTGATATCAATTACTTGGGTTCCTCCGAACAGTTTTGGATCTGCTGGCAAATTTTGCACTAAGAAAATGTAACGGACATAATAACCTAATAGCATGTTTATCAAGGGCTAATGTTGAGTTGGGTTTTGGGGTTTTTTTGCACAGAAGAAAGGGAAGGGATGGAAGAGAAATAGAAACAAAACTTGGGGAAAGAAAGTGAACAAATCAAAAACCAAACAAAACTTGGGGATGAAGGGAGGGAGACAGAAAATCAGAAAACAGGCTGTCTTGGGCATCCACAAGATTCTGCCACTTTCATCAGAATTCCAAAAGCTACGCCATAACATAGTATTGCAAGCTCTGTATAAGCCTTTTGAGGTAGGCTAGACAAGAAGCACCAGTTATGAATGCTAAAACTACCTTCATTGTAAGGCTGCAGAAACAGAATCTTGGAATTTCTCCTTAGTTCAAGGTTGCTTCTCTCTTTGATTAGTTTCCATCCATTGTTTCTTGTCTTGCCTACTGGTACTTTGGAAAATAGGTTGACTCCCTCTTCTTTGTGGCAGCCCCTCAGATTTATTTATTTATTTATTTAATATTGCCGCCTATTTTGCCCATAGTGACTCAAGGCGGCTTACAGAATATAAAACATTTAAAACAATAAAACTAATAAAAAGAATCAAATAAATTAATATAGTATAATATAATAAAATCATGCCGCACCCTGGCAACAGCAGATTACACGAGCCATTTCATGGGCTCCATCCTGCTCTGGGCTACCCAGGCCCGCTGGCAGAACTAGGTCTTCAGCACTTTCCAGAAGAGTGTTAGAGTGGGGGGGGCATTCTAATCTCTGGGGGATTGATGTTCCAGAGAGAGGGAGCCACACGGAGAGGGCCGTTCTTCTGGGTCCCCACAGTTGTATCTCCCTCAGGGATGGGACCTGCAACATTCCCTGCCTCCCCGTTCTGATGGGTTGGGTAGATGTGGCCGGCAAGAGACGGTCCCTCAGATAACCTGGTCCCAAGCCATGAAGGGCTTTAAAGGTGACAACAGCACTTCGAATTGCACCCGGAAGCAAATCGGCAGCCAATGCAGCTCCCGCAAGAGAGGTGATACATGTGCACACCGGGATCTGCACAAAACCATGAGGGCCACTACATTTTGCACCAATTGGAGCTTCTGGATGCTCTTCAAGGGCAGCCCCATGTAGAGCGTGTTGCAATAGTCAAGATGAGAAGTGAGTAGGGATTGTTGATCCAGGAAAGGGCATAACTGGCATACAACCTGCAGTTGCGCAAAGGCCCTCCTGGCAACGACTGCCATTAGAACACTGCTATCATGTCATCCCTATCATTACTACATACCATTATACTCTGCCCCTTTAGGACATGAAGGCAACACAATGCATATAGAAAACTGTAGAATTCGTAGCCTATTGGTGGAATATTGATATCTTCAGATTAATTCATGGAGACTGCTGGTTCACACATGCTGGGCCATTGAAGAAAGCACAATGCTGGGCTTTCACCCAATACTAAGCCATAAAACATAGTGGGCGTTATATTTAGCCACCACATTTAGCCCCAAACAAACAAGCTAAATGTTCATTGTGTTGTGTGGACCAGGCCTGTGAACATGTGTATTTCAGCATGTGAAGGCTTGTTAAACTGAGTAAGCAGCTTCATTCATTTGAATGCCAGTGATGTGCTTCCCCTTGAAAATGGTTGTGTGTGAGAGAGAAGCCAACCCTTGTTCTGGTCTCAGGAGCCCCACAAACTTGTGAAGGCAGATCAACTGGAAACACAGCATTGATGCTGATTTTTATGTAAGAAAATGACAGCACCAGTTAAATTGGATATAGGGACCAGCCAGCTTGCCCTTGTCTGCTTTGACTACTTCAAAATTTCCTCCTCCAACCACCCATCATATCTGTAGTATTTTAGTCTTCTTTTAATCAAATGCTCTTAAATCATGTTTAGGATCAAAGGACTGTAATGCACAGATTAGAGCATTGGCTCTTTTATAAAGAGTTCAATGTATTATCAATCCAACTGTGATTTTAGATTAGAAGGGGGGAATCATCGCAGGTCAGCGTTTCAAGCCATATTCCCACAGGTTTTTAATTCGCTGTTCAAAATGCAGATTGTAGTCTGGGTTTCCATAGACTATGTTGAACTGAAACTGCTGCGCTGCTGGTGCATAATTCAGAGCAGAACAGGGAGTGGGGTTCTCTTTTCTTGCAGGACTTCGTAGATCTTTATAAAAGATCTTTAATTATTTTTTCTTGTTCTGTGGTTAAGTATTTAAACTTTTACCCCCTCTTTTAAATACATTAGTATAAAAAAGCCATGATAGATTTTATAGCCCAGTAATACCCTACTATCATGAGATATAATAGAAATTTCCACACCACAGGTGACAGCTTTCATCACTTGTAAAAGTATGCTTCAATACATGTGCTAATGTCACCCTTAGACTTAAAACTGCAATTATTGCAGATGGAGTCACATATGGTGAATTTCGGATACTGCCCTTTTAATTAATTACAACTGAGAAATAGCTTCTGGGAGTAAACATCAAAATCCTGGATTTCATAGTCAACTACAAAAGAAGCAGTTCTCAGTGTTTTTAAGGTGAGGATAATTTAAATGAAAAGAGAGCAGTTACAACAAGCATCATAAACAAATCATATTCACAGCCATATTCACCGTGTAATCGTATGCATCTTTACTGAAGTATAAACCCCATGGAGTTAATGTGCCTTATTTCCACAAAGGTAGTCATTATCTTGCAGCCTCAAGGTACTAGAATAGAGTTTGGATCATTGTCTTTCCAAAATGCTTAGATGTAAAGGTGCAATCTGCATGGCTCAGTGAATGCAACATATAACTGTTACTACTAGTTTTTCTTAAAACCATCTAAACAAGTGAATATTCCCATACAGCTCCATATGTCCATCTTTTCTTGGACTATGTCTCAAGTTTACAACTCTTAAACAAGAGACGCCATTCTTAAAATCCCAATACTTAACCATTCTTTCTCAAACAGAAAGGACCCGCTACTTGGTGATGGAAAGAAATGTTTCAGTTTCAGAGATTGTGTTTAAAAAACATCCTTTAAAGTTTGTCTTTCTGTATATATGTTTAAAATCTGTTCAGTAGATCATTGGTCCTCAATGTTGTATTCACAACATAGTAGGCTGTAACTCCAGAATTCCCAGCGAGCGTGGTGCTAACAAAACTTAAAGCTACAGTTTCTTTTTTTTAATAATTTTGTTAAGATAAAACTAATACACCCTAAGAAAACTAAAAGACTCTAAAGAAAAAAGTGCAGAAAATAAAAATAGAAAAGAAAAAATAATATAGAAAAGAGAAAAAAATAAAAGAAGCAATTTCCCCCTTCATCATGACAAGTACTGTATAAATGAATTTATCACCTCTTAAAATATAAGAAATGGTCTCTTCTACCCATATCCTATAGCAGTGGTGTCAAACCTTTTTAGGTCCGAGTGCCAAAATCGCATGCAAGAGTGCGCGCGCTCCTGCGTGCCCCCTACCCACAATGCAATGCGGGCTTCCCTCTGCGCATGCACACATGTCCGTTTATAGCACAAAAATGCGCAAAAACAGCTGGTTTTTGCATGTTTTTTGATCTACAAATGAGCGGGCGGTGCACGTATGCGCGCGGGGACAGGGGGGTCCATGCTCCCTGTGCCGGATGACATGGCTCTGCGTGCCGTTGTGGGCATGTCTGCCATAGGTTCGACACCACAGTCCTATAGTTTAAATACACCTAGAGAGTTCTAACTTGGGAAAGGGTGAAATCTGCAAATAGCTATATTAACACTAAAGATTAAAAATACATATAAGCTTATCAGTGTTAACTGTTACCTATGTGTTACGATAATCGCTCATTGCCTGTGACATAAAAGGGAAAGGAGGGCTTTGAAAGTAAATTGTTATACACTGTTCAAAGTCCCTTCCTGTGAGATAAATAGCCATACATATATGTGACAAATAATTTACAGGGGGCTTTTAAAGGTTAGTATGCTTTACAAATGGGCTTCAAAGTATCTGAGAAATCTTGGAGTGCCTTCTATATAACTTACTCATATATAAATACCCTTGTGAGCTTTCTACAAGGTCAGCTGCTTTTATTGCTGTGCTGGCCAGAGGAAGAAGGGCTTCTAAGGTGACCTGTCCATGCTGGCTTCCAGTCTTACAGCATGAAAGCAGAGAGAAAGCTATCCAAGTAGCTGAAGTAAGCATGGGACAAGCCATCCTCTCCTTCTCTACCCAACAATCTCTTGCATTTTTATCTTGGGTATATGTATAGCTATCACCGAAGCTGGATGAAATCTCCGGAAAGTGTTGGAGGATCTACTTCTCCCTCCTAATCCTCCTTCCCCAGACATCTTCTTCATAGCAATCCTGGACATTTATGTCTGCCAGGTAAGCACTTCATTGAAAGCCTGCCAGAATCACATTACTGGGATAAATAACCCCCCTTTTTCTACTATCTTTCTTGATTTCCCGTCTATGGATATACCCTCAGGTGCTTATAAGAATAGGTCCTCATATACTCTTTCATCTTGTGATGTTGCTTTCATCTCATCCTCAGATCATGATTGAGGCAATCTTGAGTTGTCCTAATAATTACTTTGCTTTGCTTTTTCTTTAAACCTGAAGCAGTCACTGTCAAATTAAAGCTGAGGACAATCTTCTGCACATCTCTTTCCATATAACTGCTGGACTATAAGCAGTTAAAGGGGCAAGATGCACTCTCTCCACTTCTATGCAATACATGATGTCCAGAATACTGTCCTCTGATCCATTTATTTAAAGGGGAGGGTGGGGAGAGTAGCCATCAGCTGCTTGTTAACTTGGCTCCCTCACTTCTTGAAGCACTTTAAAACCATGTCAGAGCAACTCCCTGAACAGCTGATGCGGGCTCCTGATACAGGTTTTTTCCAATAGCTCCCTTTACCTTGCTTATTAGCTGCTGATAAGTTGCTTCTACCGCTGTTTTTCCATGCAGCATGTCCACTGATGCATTAGCTGCAAGACCAGAACTTGATCAGCTAGGTAAGATGAGGATTGCCTAATAAAGCAGAAAAATCACCCATGCATTACTAGGCATCCTTTACCCACTCCACAATCACCTGTCTCAGTGAAAGGTTGGATGGATAGCTTAAACCCAGGAGTCTAGCCATCTGTTAAGACTCCAGCGCAAATCTTGGAGCACCAACTTGGTGGTTGGTGATCCTGAAGAAGACAGAGGATGGCTAAGCCAGAGAGTTTGACCAATGGCTTTTCTTTAGATGCCCTACAGACTCTAAACCAAGACTGTCAAACTCCTGGCCCGCGGGCCAGATGTGTCACGTGGTGGCCACGCCCATGCCCAGTTTAGCAAAAGGAAAAAAAGTCCTAATCTATCACGTGACATGATGCCGTGACAATGTGAGTTTGACACCACCATCTGGACAGCAAGCCAAAGTAGAGACTGTAGAGGCAGAGAAGTGATCAACGGTTGGGAAAGTTATGCTGATTTACTTTTCTGCTTGCCCAAGGATTGGTGGAGAACTTTTCTAATTACAGTTATGTGAAAGGCTTAGGTAAAGATAAAGGTTCCTCTCATATATATGTGCTAGTCGTTCCTGACTCTAGGGGGCGGTGCTCATCTCTGTTTCAAAGCCAAAGAGCCAGCGCTGTCCGAAGACGTCTCCATGGTCATGTGGCCGGCATGGCGCATGGAACGCTGTTACCTTCCCACCAAAGGTGGTCCCTATTTTTCTACTTGCATTTTTACATGCTTTCGAACTGCTAGGTTGGCAGAAGCTGGGACAAGCAACCAGGGGATTCGAACCACCAAACTGCCGACCTTTCCGATCGACAAGCTCAGCGTCTTACCCACTGAGCCACCGTTTCCCAGCAACACACAATTCCATTACCCATCACAAGACATTTAAAGTGACTTAAAGATTACTACTTTAAAGGTACTAAAGTACACTTTAAAATCTCCCAAAGAATTCATATTAAGATAAAAATTGAAATTACAATGGTAATTTGTTGAAATTACATGAGGATTTTTCAATGATATTGTTTTATAATATAGGTAGTTCTCAGGGTACAATTATTTGTTCAGCAACTGTTCAAAGTTATAAGAGTGCTAAAGGGAGTTACAACTCATCCTTGAAGTTTGATAAAACTTTCTCATAAGCAGTTTTAGAGAACGAAGGAAAAAGTTTGGGAAAGCAGTTTTACACTATGCGAAAGAGTTTTCTGATCAAGCAGCCATGTTTTATCTGTTATTCTCATTGTGCATCAGTGCAACAAAATACAGGTAATCCCTGGGTTACCAGGATTTCCTTAGCGACCGTTACGCGATCCCGTTACACGCCCCCTAGTGTTTCCAACCAAGGCCCGAAACTACAAATCTTGCAGCACCATGGCAGTTGTTTGCTCTTATGAATAACCAGAGGGTCTACAACATTTGTCCTGAACATTGCCAGCCGAAATGGAATTTCTGAACGGCCAATCCACCTAGCCTGGCAAGTTGCAGGCAGAAATGGAGCTTCTGAGGGGCAGATTCACCCCTCAGAAGCCTCGTTCGGGCATGCAGAGGCCTCCCCCGGCCCGTCGCTGGCTGAAATGGAGCCTCCGTGGTACCGATCCGGCCCTCCGAGGCTCCGTTCGGCCCTCCGTGGGCCTCCCCATACCTACTGTACTTACTTTTCAAAGAGCTCCAGAAGAGGCTGACCCATGTGGCAAAGAAGCCGAAGTCTTTTATTTAGAAGCCCGTGAAGCTGTAAGAATGTGAGATGTAAGGGAAACATCTTTCCCCATCTGAATAAAAAACAAGCTTCTCTGCCATGAGGGTCTACAGGCTTAGTTTGGGCCCAGTCTGGCTTGTGTCAAGCAGCCTCCTGCTTGCTGCTGACTGGCTAGTTCAAATGGGCAGCTTCAGAGTTTGGGGCGTGACACCAATCAACAAGGGGCTTGCAGTTCAGTCTGATGAGGCAAAGGAAGCAACCTCCTCATTGATTTGCTGATGTTGCTGCCTCAATCCCTGCTGTCCTGAAGCTGTCCCGAAGCAGGAGGCTGCTGTGGCTCTGCCCCAGCCTTTTCTACTACCAGAGATCTGCTGGCCACATGGCCCCAAGCTAAAGTCTTTTACTCAGAAGTTGGCGAAAATGTTTTCCTTACATTTTACATTCTTATAGCTTTGCCATCATCTGAATAAAACACTTTGGCTTCTCTGCCAGTTGGTCAGCCTCTTCTGGAGCTCTGTAGATCTTCAAAAAGTAATCCATGGGAAATGGGGTGGGGAGGAGTAAGTGGAATCCAGGACACTAGCAAAGGAGGCCCAGTCTATGAAGACCCAGCGGGGCAGGATGGGGGGGAAGCAATTGTGGGGACCCCATGGGAGCATGAAATATCTCAAAGGATTGGGGGAGGCCTTGGATGGCTTGCTCCAGCACTAGGCCCCGCCTGCTCTTCCCCACTCTGAGATACCTCATGTGCACTTAATGAGCTGCACATTCGATTAACAAATGCATTGGGGAAAGCAGGGAGTGATCACATTCATTTAACGTGATTCAATCAAACAAGTTATCTGGTTACGAATGTAATTGGCAGGCTCTATTACATTTGTAACCCAAGGATTACCTGCATTTACCTTATAACTTTCCAACAAAACATTTCACAAGGGAATTTTTTTTTGTCAGCTGGGGTGGTATTAGTAACCTAATGTTTACTGGGTACTATGCATTCTTTAAAAAAAAATACTGCTTAGAATCAGTTGGCAAGAACCAGAAAGCACCACTCTAAATAGTAGCACTCTGTCTTCAAGAGTACTTAATCAATTGTTGTTCAGATATTGAATATTTTATAACAATAACATTAGAATAGCAACATGAAAGCCATTTTGAAAAACATCAATGCACATAGAGGAAAAGATTATAGTACTCAACCCTTGCACTTATTTTGTATTGACAATAGAAAAAAAAATCAGGAAGTTAGAGAGACAAAATGATGTCTCTCTAAACTACCAAGAGTTGGGATCAGGTTCTCAAAATGGTATCAAATATAATATACAATAGTACTGTAAATCAGTCAAATATTTCTATCATTATGTGTAAAATTCTTTAATTCACAGAGCTCTAGTTACATACTTCTAGCAACAAGATTAAAGATAAATAATCCATGCCAGCCTCCTCAATATGGTATTCTTCATATATGGTAGGCTTCAGTTTCCAGAATGATAGGCTCCAGTTTCCACCCAATGATTGGCGAGTAGGAATTTTACTTAACAGTTCTGAAGGGCATGCAAATTGAAGTAGGTTGGCTCCAGCATTCATCACATGATTTCCCTATGAAACACCTTCTGATATGTTCAGAATTTTCCATCAAATTGCTAAATTGTTCAGGACAAACTGATCTCAAAGCATTTTTGCCATGGCACCATTGCCCTTTTTCAAGATTACAATTAACTGTAATTGTGTCCCCAACTGTCTTGAACACACAACTATGTTGAAAAGAACAGCACTAAGGGTTAATCCAAATATGTAGTTAATTCAGCTGTTTACCCCAACCAGATAAGGCACTATTGCTTACATTACATATAAACTAGTATTGAGAAAAATGTACAAACAATATGATTTATGTTAAGTACAATCCTATGCACAAATTACACAATTTTATTGAATTCAGATTGTCTTGCCATGAGATACATATGCATGGGATTGCAGTGTAATCATCCATCTATTCAAACCACTCTAAAATAGTCTAACCTCATCCAAGCATATAGAAAATAGATTACTATCTATATTATAAATATCTAATTGGAAAAACCTTTGTATTTCAGGGCCAACTACTACACAATTTTAGTGGAACATATATTCTAAACCACATATTAAATTATATATGTACATCCCTGTTTAGAAATCATATAAACATTGCTATGCCTTTGCAAGTAAAAACTCTAATGTTAGGTCTGTAATAGAGAACTTGAGATCAATCCACAAACTTCTCCAAAGCATAGTATTACCTTAATTGTTCCAAGCTTAAGAGAAAACAGAACTGGAGAAAATAACCAAGTAGACAATGTGGTGTTTCCATTCCATAAGTGTGTTCACTTTTGATCTTCCAGTATTTTTTTTCAATCAGAATTAAATTTAAATTTAAATCCATTGTTTGGAACCTATATAAAAGGTATGCCCTAATTCACATTGAATTAGTTTTTTAAAAAACAGTCAAATATAATTTTGTTCTTCAAAAAAAGCTCTCTTCATTTCAGAATTATAATTTAGAACAGACTATCATTTTCATGAAGTGCTTGCACAACAATTGAGAATCAGGAACCCAGGCTAATCTACTGCCAATCACCCACAATCCACTAACATATCTAACTTTATTTATTTATTTATTGGTCATATTTATATGCCACCCAACTCCCAGAGGACTCTTCTGCATTTCTGAAAAACAGAACTTTATAGCAAATGGGGAAATTAAGAATTATCACTGTAAAGAGTCCATTTTTGCCTAGTTGATCATTTTAAGGCAAAAATTCAGCTTAACTAGTTGATAGCCTAGTTCTACTTGATATTTCTTTCTATAATTTTCTCTTTAAAGTTTCTAAAATATTTGACTACCTATCACTGTCTTTATGACTCTTGCAATGAACACCACACAATATATCCTTATAACTTCCTAAATCAAAGAAATAATTAGAATGGTAGCTACAGAAGAGGTGTCCAACCAAGGTATAACTCCCAAATCTTAATTAAATAATCCAACTGGCCTGGAGAAAAAATAACATTTATATAACATAATTTGCAGGATTATTGCAAGGATAAAATGGGAAAGAAAAGAACTCAACCATGCATTTAATATTTCGAAGCGTCGGTTGGGAAATTAAGGAGCTATGCTAGGGCTATAGCTAAATTAGTGTTTAAACCAAAGTAGTGTTTGAACATATATGGCTAAACCAAAATCAAACTAATCACATTATGCTTTAGTCTAATGTATGAACTAAAGCACCAGGTTAAGTATCTTTTGCTTTAGCCCGTTATGGGAAGACGTTTACTATAGTCTCTTAACCATGGTCTGCGATTTCTGGTAAATTACACGAGCTTAGTTTACGAAACTGACCAAAAACCAATGAAATCGCTATTAACTCTTGGAATTGCAGATGCATTTACACTCTCGCAGCAAACCATATTCCGAGCATTCCGGTTGCCCTTGAGGTAATTACAGCCTTTCTCGATGGTTATTAATAACAGTGGTTATTAATTTTTAGCCCGACTTTACAAACCTTAAAGAAAAACCCCTCAGAACTGGCATAAGCAGCCAGGGATTATTTGAGAAATCAAAAGTGGGCCCAGAGCACCGACCGCGGCCCGTTCCTGGTTCCGCCAGACGAGGCTGCCCAGGAAAAGGCCCTTTCCCGCCGCCACCGCCACCGCCTCGGCTGCCCAGCTCCTCCGCCCACCAGCCCCGAGGGGGGTAGGGTCGCGAGGACCCCCACGCGCCGACCCATCTGCCCCCCCACCCACACCCACCCCACGGGTAAATGAAACTGCCCGCTTCCAGCTGGGGACAACCTCCTCTCCTCCCCTCCCCCTCCCTTCCCCCATCTGCAAAGGCAGCACTTACTCCTCGGTCCTCCTCGGAAAGGAAATCTGGGCCGTCGTCCGAGCCTTCCTGTCCCGAGCAAAGGCGGTGGCGGAGCACGAGGTGTCCAGAGGCATCCCCGAGAGGAAAGGAAGGGAGAGAGGAGAAAGCGACAGAGGTTAGTGGCGAGCCGGCCAGCCCTCTTTGCCCACAGTTCCCCACAGTTCCCCGAGCACCTACCATCATGGCTGCTCTCCCAGCCCTTCCCTTCGGCCTCGCGAGCGCCGGCCTAACCCACCAGTCCGACCCACCCAGAGCGAAGGGGCGGGATTAAGGCGGCTCCCAGAAGAGGGCGAGGGCGGGGCCTTCGGGCAAGCGTTACAGCCGCGGCGCCTTTCATGGAGAGCAGGATGGCTTTCCTCAGAAGCCGTGTGAGGAGAGCTTGTTTGTTTAGTTGAGGGGGCGTCACTCTTTATGAATCAGCGGCGTTGCGGGCTCGTACTTTGCAGGAGTTGAATTTCAAATTTCGGGAAGTGGTTGCACCCAACCGAGTCCCCCGGGAAGCCCCCCCCCCCGAGCAAATGACCTTTTCCTTCCGAAAAGGGGCTGTGGTCTTTCATGGAGCTCGGGTCTGAATCCCACTCGAGGTTTGCGTGGCGTATTGGGTGTGCTTAACGAGGGGTCGGGAGGGCAGAGGAGGCGACAAAGGGATAGGGGTGGGGGGAAAAACACTGCCGCAGCTAGTTCGTTCCGACGTCGCTGCTGCATTCCCCTTATGGTTATTTCAAGGAAATGCGCTTTTCAGAGATATATTATGACTCGAGCCCAAATCATGTGTTTCAATCGTAGCAGAATCCTTGAAAATTGCTATAATCCCATTATTGGCTTCGCTTCAGAGAAAATAGCTAGAGTGGGAGGGTGGTGGTGGTGAAGAGTAGATAGGTTCATTGCCGGAGTGTAGTTTTACTCAATCCAAACCACTATAGTATGCTTGGGACAGAGTACAGGTAGTCCTCGACTTATATTTCATTTACTGACCATTCAAAGTTACAACGGCATTGCAAAAAGGGATTTATGACCATTTTTCATACTTACGACCATTGCAGCATCCCCATGGTCACATGATCAAAATTCAATGCTTGGCAAGTGGTTCATATTTATGATGGTTGCAGTATTCCAGAGTCATGTGATCACCTTTTACGACCTTGGATTGCCCATTGACAAGCAAAGCCAATGGGCAATCCAAAATCAATAGGCAAGAAAGTCGTAAAATGGGACTAACTCACTTAACAGATATTTTACTTAGCAACATAAATTTTGGGCTCCATTGTGGTCGTAACTCAAGGACTACCTCTATAGTAAAGAAACATACTTTTTTTCAGACAAATGTTCTCCCATGCACACTTATTTGTACAGCCCCTCCCACAGTGTTTTGTCTAGGGTTCAAACCAAGTTTGGCATCAGTAAGCAGTGTCCTTGGATATTGGAATCCTTGCACATCTTCCTACCTTATGCCAGCTCTAATTTCTGCCTGCCTTTACACTGAGGTTAAACTATTTCCCCTATATTATGCAATGAATGACAGTATAAATCCCCATAGTATCCCAGATTAGCACTATATCAGGAGCGTAGAGGAAATTGTTTCAGCTTTCCCGGATATAACAGGTTCTCCCAGGATCACTTTTGCTGTTGCAGACTCTGATCTATTTTTCTCTCTTTTATGTTAGCCTCCTCAGGAACACCATCCTATATGAGAAAAGGCCTTTCAAATTTAGAGCCTGTTCCTATAATTGCAGTACTATTTAGGATTTTTTTCTTGTTGCATTAAGTTCTCATTTATTTTACCCTTCTTTTAGAGTTAGACCATAACACTCCATAAAGCTCCCAGTGCATTAAAACAATAAAAGCTATGCATACAACAATAAGGAAAGTGCATACCAGCATCCAATAAAGATAAGAATTAAAAGCCCTAAGAGACAGTTCAGCCTTCACTGTCTTCTTAAATGATAGGTCAGGGGGCACCATAATAATTTCTAATGTAAGGAATTCAAAAAAGATGGAAAACAATGCCATTTTTAAAAATCTTATTACAGCGCTATTTTATGTATATATGCTACATCAAGCCTTGTGTTTTTCTTGTTTTATATCTAATTTAAAACAAAAATGAAAGGCTTAACATATGCATATGTGAATAAATTGATACCATAATTCAGAAAATATTTGCTACTTTGGCTAATGTTTGAACCTTATACAAAGAGCACCAGCTTCAAGTCATATTATCTGTTTAGGGTTTCTGCTTCTTCCTTAGTAAACAGGAATATATAGAGAGAGAGATATAGCATTAGATTTATATACCGCTTATCAGTGCTTTACAGCTCTCTAAGCGGTTTACAGAATCAGCATATTA
>JANHJO010001965.1:3782-23290 GCA_032468235.1 Pseudoxyrhopus heterurus | reverse complement strand
TAGTCCGCGGACCACTGGTTGGTGACCTCGGCTTTAGAAGATTTAGCTCTGAATGTAGTGAAAGCTGCTGTGTAACTGTGTTAGTAAATACAATTTTATATGGCATTTAGAGAGAGGTCTTCCATATTTTATTTTATCACTTTAACCCCTACATCACACTACTAGGGATTCATAAGTGCATCTGTCAAAGTAACAGCACAAACTCAAGCTGGTATTTATTCATATCTGTCTTTAACACACAAAGAAATATACGGTTATATGGTTTTAGTTGATGTTTTATTACACAAAAACAATTCAGTTATTTATTTATAGCCAAACCCCAAGCATTGTTCTGTAAACAAAATATAATAGTTATCTCAGTGTTCTCTTTTACAGAATGACAACCTTTGCCATTTTCCTTCTCTACTGTTAGAAGAAAATCGAGCCTTTTGTGTACACATACTATCTAGCACCAACAGGAACAGCTGTATAATAATGTCATTCAAATACAATCAGGACATTCCTGCCATTCTATTGGATTTTCAGTCACATACTGGCAGTGGGCAGGCTCTAATGGGCAGTGGTTCTCTGAAATAGATTAAAAGAGTAAAGATGACCTTCCCCCCCACACACGTTTGAATAACTCCTTAAATATAAGCAATCCAAACGTGGCAAATGGTATATACTACTGTACTCAGCTTTCCCAATGAGGGGGTGCTTCTGCCCCAACATTTTGATTAATTAAAGCCATCTAACAAAGGAAAACAATGGTTTTATCCCATGTTCTTTATCCAGAAGCAATAAGCTAATACCACAACGGAGAGGGGAAAACCCAGCTATGCGTCATTCCATCACACCTGCCTCTCAGTTAAGAAACAGCTTTTTTTTTCCAGTTAGGCAAAAAGAAAAAAAAAGCTGCATCTTGTCACACATAATGTGCCAGTAGACATGCCGTTATAAGATGGAAGTCATACAAAGGATCTTATAGACGTATATTTTCCCACCAAAAAAGGGGAGACGAAAGCACAGACAATGTTCGTTTCTCTTTTTTGCGGGAGGTAGTGGGGGGTGGCGGGAGGAGAAGCCCAAGTCATTTTGTATCGTCTGTTCTCCCTCATATATCCTTCTATTTGAAGAAGGGATATTGATCTCTTCTCCCAAATCTACAAAAAAAAAAAAAGGTGGATGAAGTCAACCAGCCCTTTTTTATTTCCCGCATTACACGCCAATAAAAAGGGAAAGCGAATGAAACGAATCCTTTCCAGGCAATTAGGGGGCTCGGTTCCATCCTATCCGCCCCACTGCGTTTCTTCTGCCCCAGTCCTCTCTCTAGAAGGCGAGGCAAGCCGGCGAGGGGAGAAGCCGGTCCCGTTATTTGGGTCCCGTTCCGTGACTCCAAAGGGCCAAATGCTGATGCTATTTTAGAGAAAAACCTCCCCCGCTGTACCTAAACGGGAAGGGAACCAGCACGAGTATTTTTCCGCGTCTCTCCGCGAAAGCGTTTCGAACGGGGGAGAGCATTTCTTCAAGACCACGACAGGAGCCACCGAGGGGCAAAGCCTCCTTTCACCGGCGCTCCCTTTCCCCTTCTCTCGGGGACGGCCGGGAGACCTGTCCACCCGCCCCCGAGGCCCCCCAGCCTCCCCCGCGGCCTGAGCTGGGGGGTCGTCCGCTGCCACCCCCTCAGCCTAGGCTAAAATTAGACTAAAATGGCTGCCAGGCGCCGCCACGGGGCTCGCTTCGCCCCTCTCGCCCTCGGGAGCCTGGTCCAGTCATTCCGGCGGAGTCCGAGCGGCGAGCGCTCGGGCGCGGCAGGTTGCTCCGCGCTCTTACCATGGTGCCCGGGCTGGGTGGCGGCGCGGGGGATGGGGGTGATGGCGGCGGCCGCTTGTGCCGAGGGAGCGGAGTCGGACTGACGCTACGGAGCCCACCACGGAGAAGGCAGGCGGGCAGAAGAGAAACGATCGGCGGGGGGCTCGAGGGGGGAGGGAGGCCGGTCACATGGGCTTCGCCTTCCCTCACCACGTGCTCCAGGCCCTGCCCAGCCCTGCGGAGAAGCCAAAATGGGGAGGGGGAGAGACTGAGGGCTCCCCTCCTTTTTTGACGCGAGAACTTCGCCAAAAGGGCGCTTCGGGAGTGAGAAGGAGAGCGGAGCCCGCCGCGGGCTTCCTCAGGGGGAGGAATCCTTGCTGCTCCGCATTACATCCCAGGAGGGCACCCTCTCCTCCTTCGCACTCTCTTGGCAGACGCCATCCCTCCGCCGTCCAGCGAGCCAGCACCGGAGCACGGATGCGGCGTCGGCGTCGGCGTTGCCTTGCAGCTCCCTCTGCGGCTTGCTCAGCCGCCCTTGCGCTTTTCGGTTACGCGGGGCGCGGCAGGTGAGACGGGTCCTGTCGCACTTTTGGCCCGCCCCGCGGATAGCGGCCACCGCCGCTCTCGGCCGTCCCGTCCTGCGACGGGCTTGGCTGTCTTTGTGTGACTGCAAGGGCTCCCTGCTTTTGGAGCCTCCGCGCTGGGTCCTGGAAGGGGTGGCTGAGAGGCTGCGGCTGCGGCTGCAGAGTAGTTGCCCCTGGCGCCGCTTCCTGGCCGAGCTTCTTTGAGCGCACCTGCTGAGGTTGGACCGCCTTGTTATGCCAAGGAAGCGGGCGAGAATGAACTCTGGACGAATCTATCGCAGCCGAGGGGCCGCCGCCGCCTGATACCAAGAGGAGAGTGAAGAGTGGGAACTGGAGAAAGAGCCGAATGGGAACGAGCTGTTTGAGTTTCACGGGCAGCAGTAGTGTTTGAGGGTATACAGTGTAGTAACTCCGTTACTTTCAGTGGGAAAGACCCAAGACCAATTTAAAAGGTTTTTACAGCGACGGCACCTAGATCAGGAGTGGGGTGCCTGACCCAGCTAAAGAAGAATAAATACCGAAACTCAGAGACAAAATGGAAGAAGGCTGCAAGGTGTCCTGAATCATATAGTGTAGTAGTGTGAGAGAGACTCATTTGCTGAACAACCCTCCTGGGCATGCTTACCCAAGGTTAATTTTACCATAGTTTATTTAATTAATTTTCCTGGATTCACACATGTGGGACTTCTAATCTAACCACTTGCTAACTTCACACAACATGTGTTTGGCCAATTGGTGATTCACTGTCATGCAGTGACCATCAGGAGCTCATAGGGGTCTTGAGAATTATGCTGTAG
The DNA here is from genome assembly GCA_032468235.1 of Pseudoxyrhopus heterurus. Classification (NCBI taxonomy): domain Eukaryota; kingdom Metazoa; phylum Chordata; class Lepidosauria; order Squamata; genus Pseudoxyrhopus; species Pseudoxyrhopus heterurus. The sequence continues at coordinate 20,118 of JANHJO010001965.1, read as the reverse complement.
AAGCAGTTGGATAACAAAGCTGATGAAAGGGGAAGGCATTCAAGGCTGTGAGAAGAATAATTTTCACAGCAAGGTTAAGTGGAATTGAATGTGAGTGACAGAGCCTACTTCTCCACAAACAAGGACAGTTTAGTAATAAATGCATTCTTGATGAAAAAGACAATCAAAAGTTCCTCTGTGTCAGTGTGAGAAGATAATAAAGCATCTGTTCTAATATTTTGAGAATTGTCATATCGTGTGCTTGGCCACCAAAAGTGTGAATGTTATTTTCAGTACTGTTGTTTTTAGGCATCCGACACAGACAAATATTTTCCACATTTTTACGTGGAAAATCAATATCTTACTGTAAATTACAAATAAATGTAGAAAATTATCAAGAAGTGTTAGAATACTGTTTCAATGAAAGTAACTTGAAAAATATAGTTTTACAGTTTGACATTGGTTACAACCAGATTTACCAGATTGTCTTTTTAAGAATTACTCCTAATATATTTAATGTTGAAGTCGGCTAAGGAACTTTTAAGATTATTCAAGATTACCAAATAGATGTTAAAAACATAGGATACAATAATAGTTATATAAATAATCATCATTAACTAAAATAAAATATCATTGTACTGTGGAATTTAGTCCTAGGATTAGAAAGACCTTGTTTTTAAATATGGGAAAGATAGATGACACTGAGATTTGTATGAAAAGTAGGAGTTATTGAAGCTATATGTTGAAGTTGTATATTGAATGACATGAAGCAGGTGATTGCCTTTTAATAAAATATACATTCTGCTATTCCAAAGGTGCTTTTTTCCAAAAGACAACTGGACTTTCTTGGGTTTATCTTTTAAAACGTTTTGCTTCTCATCCAAGAAACTTCAGTTCTTTAGTCCAGTTGCCTTTTGGAAAAAGTACCTTTGGGACAACCATGACCTGGATGATTGAGAATATCCATAGATATATATTTTGTTAATTTTTCTACAAGAGATTATTTTTAGTTACAAAGAATTACATATAAACTTGAGTTGTAATACTTTGGGAATTCTAAAGTAGAGCTCTGAAAATAGACCAATCTGGTTCTTCCAGTCTAAAGAGGGTCCAGAATCAATAGCTGATTGGTCAATGCCAAGATTCAAAACTAATTTCAGGGGGAAAACATTTAATTAGGTAAACATTCATACCTTATATCATTTATGCCATATGAGGAATATTTTAATGAAAAAAATCCTTTTAAATTAAACATATCCATATATTGTTTTATTCTTTCAACTTAAAATAATGAAACAAAAGATTTTATATCACGAGAAAGAAGATACTGATTATATAGTGAAGAAAAAAACAACCTGTATCTATTATAGTGATTAGGAGCCATCTCTCCATGATGGGATGAGCCTACCACTCTTGTGCCAATGGAAGAGGCCTGCTATGAATCTTGTCTGCTATGAAATTGAAGCAGGAGGGGTCAAGGAGAAGAGCCTTTTCTGGCCCCATCCCTGTGGAACATTCTACCACTGGAGGTAAGAACTGCCCCCTTCCTTTTGGCCTTCCAGAAGGAACTGCCCCCTTCCTTTTGGCCTTCCAGAAGGGTATCAAAACCTGACTTTACCAGCTGGCCTGGAGCCCTGGGGGTGTGCTCACTGCTGGAGGTGGCTGCTGGGATAAGAAGACATTATCCTTCTTCCGTCTGGCACTTAGGTCTCTTAGTTCCATTTTAGTACAGGTAGTCCTTGACTTAAGACTACAATTAACCCCAAATTTCTGTTATGGGAGACATTTGTTAAGTGAGTTTTGCCCCATTTTATGACCTTTCTTGCCATAGTTGATATGTGAAACAGTCCAGTTGATAAGTTAGAAAAACCAGTTATTAAGGGACTCAGTCTTCCCCATTGACTTTGCTTGTCAAAAGGTTACGGGTGAACACATGTTGGGACACAGCAATGGTCAGAAGTATGAACCAGTTGCCAAGTATCTGAATTTTGATCACATGATCATGGGGTTGCTACAAAGGTTGTAACTCTGAAGAATGGTCATAAGTCACTTTTTTTAGTGCGGTTGTAACTTTGAATGGTTACTAAATAAACTTGTAAGTCGAGGACTACCTGTATAGTTCTTAATAATATTTTAATTTTGTGTTGTTTTAATCTTTTAACTATTTTACTTGTTTTATAATCTGCAAGCTGCCCAGAATCACCTTGGGAGATGGGCGGCATAAAAAATTAACAAATAAAATAGGATATAAGGAAAAAGCCTAAGAGAAAAATGATTTATACACTGAATTCATTTGTTAAGCTTATAATTAAATTGGTTGTAATTAAATCTAGACCATGTAACAATATATTGTAACATCGTATTTTCAGAATATATTATTTAAAAGTAGATAATAATCTTAAATGTCCAGATATTAAAAAAATGTGAGAAGGAAAAAATTGGAGGTCCTCTATCTGAGCCCCGAGACTAGAAATTGCTTGATTTGATTATGGCATTTGGGGAAAACCTTGCTTCACTTAATGACCCAATCCCTCTTGTCCAAAGTGGTCATTAATCAATCACATGGGTCATTAAACAGAACATGGGGTGCCTGGGAGGTCTAGTTTAGGCCCAGGCCTGCCTGCCCCAAGACTTTCAAGGTCTCCCACCCACCCTCAGGGCTTCTGCAGGCCTTGAACCTACTTGGACCCAAATCTATCTCCTCACTCTCTCCTCCCCATCTCCATCCCCCCTTACCATCTGCTGTACCTCTCCAGAGCTTGCACTGAGGAGAGCAGGCTGCTCCACTCCTCAGCATCCCTAGCCCCATGGCTCTCTGTCCCAGAAGCAGGCACCATTTTTGGACCGGCCTGAATGTATTTGTGGTGCCTACTTAGGGCTGGAACCACATGGCAGAGTGGTGAAGTGGCCTACTCTTCTTCCCCAATGATAGCTCCAGAGCTATACAGATGGTAAGAAGGGGGGGGATAGGTAGATGGTCAGTCGTAAAGGTGAATCTACCCAAGGTTTGTGCATGTGACTGTGAGGCTACTGCTGAAGCCACAACTTTGAAACTGGATTTTGAGGGAGGGGTGTGTGTCTGGCATAACTTTAAGAGTTACCTGTACATGGTTACCTGTACATGGTATTTATGAATATGTGATTCATAAAACAGATAAGAAAAGCACAGTAATGGCCAAGACAGGAAAGGTAAATTTATATTCCAGTAACAAAAAATGAAAATGCTAAAAATATTCAAACTACATAATAATTGCTCTTATCCTACAGTTTTTGTGATTCACACTTCAACAATCCATAGAATGAAACTAGTAAATGCACAAAAGAAAAAAGAAAACAGAAAGTCACACTTCTAAAAACAAGGATTTAGTGGGCCACCAGTTACTTAGTGAAGAAATTTTATGATTACCAGGAACCAATAATAGATGAAGTAAAATCAGAATCCTGTATCAAAGCACTAAGAACGAAGTAAAGTGTAGTTTAAATTAAATAATACAAGACCAAGATTTGCTGGAAAAGATCCTGATGACTGAAGGCAATCATAAAAAATTCTGACAGAGGGCAAGATGGCCAGATAACCAAGAGCGATGACATAAGCATCAACCTTCAAGGATACAATGAAACAAGGAAGGATGGATTGGATTATGCGCCATCAAGTCTTTACTGATAGACAATCCTGACAAAATGATGTCTGTTATGAAGAATCAGAAGTGAGTGAACAAGAAATGGTGCAAACAGTTTGTGTTGTCATTAGTTCCTTGCAAATTTTGTCTTCCTGTAAACTGAACAAATTTGAAAATGATACACAATGCTGAGACAAAAGTAAGTAAATCAGTAACTTTAATTCTGACTTTTGTAAGTTACTAGACATTTAAAAAACCATTGAACAATATTTGAAGAAAAATATTTCCTAAATTGACAAACTTCTGGAAAAATAATTAGGCAGCTGTTTTGAAGCTGCATGTGAAAAAGCATGACATGTAGTATGCAGAGCAATACTGCTGATGATTTGCAATCATCTGATGCTACGCTATCATACCACTTACCTGAGGCTAACTATCAGTAGGAACAAATCTACCCATAGAAGTTAGTTTCACAAAGGGAGTTGTTTACTAGTACATGTAAAATAATACTTGGTTTTTTTTTTTTCATTTTTTACCAATGAATATAGAGTTTGGTAAGTTACTGTTTTGTTGGAAGAACTCCCAGATAAAAAGAGGTCAATTATTAAAAGTATAAACAAAACACAATGAAAACAAAGTTAAGGATTTTTTTTAATTTGCAAAGTAAATATTTTATAAATAAAGAACAAATACACAAATTATTTGTAAGCTAAATAAATATCTTACTTAATAAAGTCAGGTTAAATTTTTCCAAACAGCACTGGCACAGTAATTTAAAATATATAAAATTGTACTCATTCACGTAGTGTCAAAAACTGGTATGCAATGACTTCATATATTTCATTCGTTCTACTGTACGTATTGCATATTATGATTATAGCCAAGGTAGAATTCTTACAAAACTATGCCACAGTCTACAAAAGAAAATATTATTCTCTAAACAATATAAGAATAGTTGGTGCTGAAAAAAAAGCATTTGGACAAAAATGGTCTTTAAAATACCAAAGCTACTACAGTAAAAATCAGTACTGTATTCAATACCTATCAAAATTATTAGACACTGAACAAAACTGTAGAAAAGGGAACCTTTCCTACATTTTCCTGAGTGCTTAATAAATTGAGAATATAGTGCAGGCCACACTTCCAAGGTGTGGCAGATGTTATTGCTTTCTGTGGCTGCATGATTTAAGTGTTTCATTTTCTATGAAAATATAAAGTCTTCTTCTAATTTAAGTCCTAAGAAGTTCTTCTTAAGATGTAAAAAGAAGTTAGATGCGTGACTTTTTGGCTGTTGGAGCAACATGGTTCATGTAACCTAATGCAACCGGAAGTCCAAGTTTTTGAGCCTGAACATGAAAAAATGCCTGAAGTCTTGTTCCAGCTTTTGCTTCGCTTGTATTACGAGCATTATATTCAAAGCAGTTTGAAAACATCAGTTCAACATCTTCAATGAATTCCGCTGCAAGGAAAAATATAAATATGCCTTTATAGTCCTAAGAGCAAAGATTTCTAAACAAAGAATTTATCTGTAAAATTGCAATTGCTTCTATGAAAGCTAATTCAATATAGTGGTTAAGGACCAGAGACCTGTTTTTTTTAACCTGAATATCATTCTTATTGCCAGCAACTCTCCCACCCCAAGGAACCTCTCAGATTGGAGTTGTAAAGGGAGAACACAATCTTTCTCTCAGAATAAGACAGCATAAATGTGACAGAGAAAATACATTCTAATATTTTATTTAAATGTTAATTGTGTTTAGATAGGTATGTCCCAGGGGAATGCTGTGTTTCTGATTCAAAAGGGAAAATATACTCCAGCCTCACATGACCCAAGGAAAAAATGCAGCTGCTTAAGGGAGCTGCCAGTGTAAGGAGTAACTCTGCATTTCAAAACATACTTTTCCTTTTGAATCTGTAGCACTGCAGAACTCTAGTATATAGTATTCTAAGCATCATCACCTGTAATGTAAGCCAAATGCTGTTGGAACAATTGCACTGGTGGTTCCTATTCCAGTGTTATTTTCTATATTCATTACCCAAAAGCCTCTGGTTATTTAAATTAAATTGTTTTAAACATTGTTAAATTATTTAGTCAACATTACTTACAGGCTACTTTGTATTCACATTTGTTCACTTTTTCACGGATTATGTTTAAAGCGATGGGCTTTTTTATTATATCATAGTAGTCTGGTACCTGTACATTGTAAAGTAAACCAAAGAAATTAAGGGACAATTTCATACAAAACAAAAACATTTTTTCTTCATTCCTAGCAAGTCCTTTGCTTCCAAGCAACTGGTCCTGCTTGTTTGGTATGAAGAATGAAATCCATATAAATATATTTGACATAAATCAGTTTTCAGATTGTGAGGAAGAGAATTATATCTTAACACAAAGTGCTTAAACACAAAGTTTGTGAACCCACTTGAATTTTTGATATTTCTATCTAAACATGATCTAAAACATCTCTTCTCCACATGTCCTAAAAGTACATAGAGAGAACCCAATTAAGCAAATATTATTCATTGAGGAAAAGGACTTAAAACTACATATTTCTATGTGGCAAAAATATGTGAACCTCTAGGATTATCAGTTCATTTGAAGGGGAAATTAATCAGGTGTTTTCAATCAATGAGTTGACAATCAGCTTTGAGTATGGGAGATCCTTCCTAAAGAACAGAATCCTGGGTATTTACTGTTAAGGTCTAATCTCAACACATATATGGAAGTGTGTCCTGGCTTGAACAAAGAAGATTTCTGAGGACCTCTGAAAAATAGTGGTAGATGCTCACCAGGCTGGGAAAAATTACAGAACTATTTCTAAAGAATTTGGACTCTACAACTCCACTGTCTGGCAGATCATGTGCAAATGAAGGCAATTCAACATCAGTGTTAACCTCCCCAGGAATGGTCAACCAACCCAGAATATCCCAAGACCAAGCTGTGTAATACTCCAGGGGGTCTTAAAGAACATTTCTCAACCAAGCACTAACAAAGCCTAACCCCACTTTGCTTTTTTAAATCCACCGAATTTAGCTGTTTTGGTGAGGGTGAGCATGAGCAATATTATTTAGTTGATTTTAACAACACCACACGTTAATTAGTTCTGCATCCATACTACCCATCAAAGCTAGCTTGTTACTGATTATATAACCTAACAATATATTTGTTATTTATCAAATAGCACATGTAGTGATACTTAAAAGAGAAAATTCCTTCAAATTTAACTTGACTTCCTAGATATTTTCATGTAGGGTTCCCTGGCAAGAATATGGAAGTGGTTCGCCATTGCCTCTATCTGGGAAATTTTTAAACTTTCCAATCTACCTTATTGCCCTGATTTTCTCTGTTGTTGTTGTTAGTTGCGGTCGCGACCCCATGGTATTCTCTACTCCCACCTAATAACAGCTGAATTAACACTGTTTAGCTTCTGAGCCTGGACAAGTCAGATACACACTGCCCTCTGCTGAAACTTTATTGTAACTTCTATTTTCTTTCTCTCTCTTCAACAGCTGTCTTTTTTAAAGAAACATTATGGATTGTTATTTCACATAATTATTTCTGGTCCATTACAGTTAAGTTCTCTGAGAAGCACCAACATTTTTTTAATAATGATGCATTCTCTACTTATCATCACACTGCCATCTATTCGCAAAAGTAATTGCATTGGCAAGTTTCAATGAAGGAGAAAATTCCAAAGTGTAATTTGAATATTTCTGTAACTTGAATTTTGCACATTATTATGTTAGTCAAGAAATTTACAAAGTTTAATTTTAATCTATATGTGGCCTATTATTTATTATTTGTATTTGTTTGCAATTTTCTTTCCCAGTATAACTTATTTATGAAGATCAGATTTCATTTACATTTAGCCATTTTTCCTCCTTCCAATTATTTGCAATAAATATCGGTACATTCAAGTAATTATTTTACTACTCTGAAAGTATTAGTTACCTGTATTTTGGAAACCAATTTCATAAAAGGCCAACTGTCATCATGTCGCACCAGTTCTACAACAAGCTGCTCAAAAGCAGATAATTCATGTACTCCACCCTGACGCCCTGAGGTCCTCCGATTCAGTGGCGCTTGAGAAGGTTCTGGAATAATAGGATCACACATGGACATAAAAAAAACCAAATGTAGATAAACTAGAGAAAATTTAATATATCCACCATTATAAACTTGTTCAGGTCTTTGGAGTACAGGTAATCTTTGCTTAATGATGGTAATTAGGAATGGCAACTTTTGTCACTGAGCGATGCAATCATTAAATGTAACATCACATGACTGACTTATAAGAGCAGTTGCAGCAGCTCCAGTTGTTAGATGAATTCTGTGTGCGCAGTTCCTATGATCATGTGATCACTATTTGCAACCTCCTATATTGGCTTCCTCATTGACTTTGCTTGTCAAAAGCCAGTAGTGATAATTGAAAATGATTAGCACATTACTGTGGAACACTGAGCTGTCATAATTGTGAGTTGGTTCTCAAATGCTCAAATTGTAATCGCATGATCACAGGAACACTGCAAAAGCCGAATTATAAGGATGATCATAAAACCACGCATTTAGCATGTTGTAACTTAAAAAAGTTGCTGAATGAGTGGTTGCTGAATGAGTGGTTACTGAATGAGTGTGCTATGGATGGTTGTATAGTTTTCATTTACTTGCTTCCAGAATGGCAGATATAACTCAATCCTATGTGTTTCGGCCAAATAAGGTGAATTAAAAGAGACTTCATTTGCCAAGTAATCTCCCATGCCACAACTAGACTCCATACTACCAAAACTGGAACACAAGAAGGAAAAAATACTTTTTACAATTCCATACTGTATAGATAGAAATAAATTGTTCTGAGCCTGGCTTGTTCCGTTTTATGAAGAAAAACATGATTAGGAAACAGTTGTACTGGCACTTGTGCTAACTTATTTCAATTCAAGCGATTTGTTAAATTCACAAACGTTGGTGCAAACACAGCTCACTCTTCTCACAAAGATAGTTTCACCAATCAATAGAGTCTGCAGCAAATCACAATGATGTCATCATACAAGTATTATCAATTGCCCACCCTGAGAGAAACTCATGTCACCAATGAACAATATTTTATTTAGACATTTTCAACTATAACTACTATTCCAAGCATTTTCTGATCCTGATTTCTGTTTGCTTTCAACATATTATGTTGAATATTATGAAGCTGGCTAGTCAATAAGCATAAAAAAACCAAAAATAATCTCAGTTGAAATGATTTGGTTAAGAATTCTCATCCTTCTATTCAAGCTGCTGCAAATCAAAGTAAGAAAGCAATATTTCTTCAGTATTGCCACAAATAATTTTATGCTTACAAATTCACCTATTAAATGCCCTCCGTTCTTAGCATTGGACTACTTCACTAGCAATAGCACTTAGACTTATATACCACTTTACAGTGCTTTATAGTCCACTCTAAGCAGTTTATAGACTCAGCATATTGCCCCCAATAGTCTGGGTCCTCATTTTACCCATCTCGGAAGGATGAAAGGCTGAGTCAACCTTGAGCCTGGTGGGATTTGAACTGCCAAATTGCAGGCAACTAAGCAACCAAGTGACACTAAATATGAGCTGAGTTTATTCTGGCAGTCAATTTTATTTTAAAGATTTGAGGTACCTGTAGACTGACGTTTCCTACCCCTTTTGGGGGAGTCTGTATCTTGTGATTTTTTTTCTACTGAGATTGGAGAGCTTTTCTCTTTCCTTAAATTCATTTCAATAATTCTGAAGCCAAGAGAACCAGAAGAACTACTGTCTGGAGTAGTGTCTGTCATCTTCGTTCCTCTACGTTGCCTTCGATGGCTGGTCAACTCTATAAACGCATCTGCCTTCAGCATCTCTTGATTATGGCGAGTAATACGACTGCTAACTCGTAGTGTTTTTGTCACTGATGGAAGAGCAGATTTTGTTTTTCTAATATTCTTTCCAAGAGCTTTATATGAAGAGCCAATTTGCTTAGGTGTATTCTGCTGACTGCGAGAGTTGTATCTTCCTGTACTCAGCTGATTACTAGCAAGCTTTGGTGGTCTTGTTCTTAAAGTAAGTTTTACTTGAGGGTTTCCCAATTTGGATAAGCTGCAAGAAATTAGAGAATTATAAATGTTTGTGACACAAATATTTTTTTATTCTGTTTTATTCTTCAAACTTGTGAATTCAGCACTTAATGGAAAAAGTAAGATACATTCAGTCAGATTTCTTAAGTGTAATACAAACCGGACATTTCAGTGGAGAAATTCCATTCTAGAATCATCAGCTATGTTACTACTTCTGATTTCAAAGCGCACAAATGATGCGCTTGATCAAATGATCAAATGGTAATGTTAGCACAAGGACATTCCATAATGGATATTAGCATTTCTTTATATAACCTGGTCTCAATTAATACAGGGGTTTAAATATGATAAGCAATAGTCAATGAAAAAGTTTAAAATCTAGCAAGATTTTCCAGTTAGTAGTTCTAGTCAGTCTCACCTTTTTTAACTAACTGAAAATTCTAAACAAATCTACAAGAAATAGCCTGAAGTGAGTATAATGGATGACTTTAATTTGGTGTTTTCTGGAATATGATGAATTACAAACTGTCTCTGGCATACTAACACTATCAAGTAGAGAACATTAAATTACTACACAGATCTTCAGTCACAACTCTTGATCTAGAAGAATGTGCAATCAGCAGTAGTCCATCTCTCTGGCTAAATGTTGAAACCAAAGGCTAAACCTATGAATAGATAAATGGGTAGCTACTTTATTCAAGTATAATGCAATTTTATCAGTTCTTCTTGTATTCTGCTGTCTCCAGGTACTGCCACATCCACTGTTCAGAATTTTATTTTTCTTATTGACAATTGTTAAACCCGTGGTGTTATGTGGCAGGTGCTTGTTTGTTTGAATTCTAAAATCCCAGAGCACTTTAGCATCTTCATTTTCCATTTGTCTATTGTATGATTCTACCAGTGCTTGCTCATAAGCGAACAGTATTTCTTGCAGATATCCCAATGCACTTGGTCATGGGGTTTTGTTTGTAGTCACTCTGTTAAACTAATATACACATGTGCTCTCTTGCTTATGTCTCCAAGATTTGTATCCCTAGAAAGAAAACTAGATAATACTGGAAGTCTGTATGCAGCTTCTGCCCATTTCTAGCTTAGCTTTTGATTTACCTTTTTTCATCTTCTTGAGAATCAGAATTATCAATATTCTCATCTTCTTCCTCCTCTTCATAATCATCTTCACTTTGCCCAATTTCCTCATAACTAGTTTCATCTTCTTCTTTAATTTCTTCTATAGCCTCTTCATCACTTTCCACAGAAGGTCTCTGTCTGGATGAAAGTCGCCTAGAGCGCTGCTTAGGTCGACATTCCGGACAAAACCAGTCTCCATCAGGAACAGCCTCGAAGAGAGCCAGAATGTATTACTGAAATGTTTTTGCTAGTTAGAAATAATTTTTAACCTTCTAAAGAAAATACTTCAAATTACCTTAAGTTTTGGTCTTATACAGTAGATATGATAGCCTCGATCACAACCATCACAAAGCACCATGCTCTCAGCATCTCCTTTCTTTCTACACATTTTGCATCGAGTATTTAAAATAGACTTAGACCAGATTACACTTCGCTCCAGTGTTGAGAGATGAAGAAAGATCTGAGAGAGGCTAGCAGAAGAAAGGAGTGATTCTCTCCAGCGATCCAAGACTGTTTTGGGTGAACGGCCACCATCACTGCCATCTTCAAATAAAGAAAACAAATAATATCATGCTATTATTTATTATGCAGTGAAACACCTGTGTTCTAGTACTATTAGGATAGCACAAAAATATGCAGAATAATCAACCTTGTTTAAAATAATATACTCATTTTTGTAAATCTTAATATAATCTCTTTTTCACAGAGTGTTAAATGAACTAAATGGAGTCATTCGATAGATATGAACATTTTGTGTTCCAAAAAGTTTTAGAAAACATCAAAAGCTAAACTCAATTATGGTACATAAGGAAAAAAATCATCTTATAAATGAGAAACTAGAAACTGGTTAATGATCAGATTCAGACAACAGAGGATATGTATAAATTATAAACAGCATAGTGTTAGTTTCTCTGTCATCCTACTTCAGCTTTAATTCTCACAGAAGTTGTTATTCAAAGAAACTATTTTTAAAATAATCTATAAAATTACAATACAAATAATCCCTATAGTATTATGAAAGTGTATACTGGACAGACGGCTTACAATAATTTGATGGACATAACACAGTTATCTGGTGTCTAAAATGTGAAAAACAGATTAATAAAATTTGTAAATTTAGCCCAGTGGCTTTTGATTGCAATAGTCCCCTTCAGTAGCACAAACTAAAAATATCCTCATCTTTCTAAATACACACACAGATATTGTACTACTTTTTCTCCAATAATTCATCTATATCAGGAGATCAGATTTCTGGTGATATACCTTACTGACTCCCTACAATTCAGAATATTAATTCATCTGCAGATAATCAAATTCACCTTCAAGAATCACCAGTTACTATTTAAACTAGAATGTCTCTTTTCTTGTTATGTCAAAAGAATTAGATAAATAATTCATTTGCACATAAATTTTTCACATATGAAAAACTAATCAATGAGGGGCAATATGATTTCAAATGTGAGTTGTTGAAAGATAAAAAACTAGCCAGGGTTCATTCTTCCACAATTTATTTAAAATGCACGGAGTGGCTACAATAAGGCCAAACAAAATATCTTAATCTGGTCTAGCGGGATGACAACTCTATATTCATGACCAAAATTAATGACACCTTAAAGGACAGTGACCAAATTGAAGCTGCCCAGAAAAAAAAAGAAAAGCTACAATTCCCTTTGGATATAAGTTCACTTCTTTCAAATAATCATGTTCCTGCTAGATCATCAAACTGCTATGTTTATCAGAACTTTTACCCTATTAATAGCAGACACATTTGTTTTTGGAGAAGGCAATTCCAGCTTGTCCCATTGCCTTAGTTATAAAGCTGGATAACTGCCATGCACTTTGTGGAAAGCAATACCTTGGAAAAATATTTAATATTTAAATTATCATTTTGAGCAATTTTCTAAATGGAAGAAAATCTATCGTTTACCATATTTACTCTGATCTTCTTCTCTCTTCCTCCTTTTATCACCTTTTTGGTCTCTTTTATTTTCTTCTGCATCACCTAGTTATTTCAAGTTCATTTGGAAACAGAAGAGAACCTTTCACTAGCATAGCCTATTTTTCCAAAAATAAGATTACACTGCTATAGGAACCAGGACCATTGGGGTGGAGAGGAGAAATAGGAAATTTAAGAGTATGGCTAAAAATTGACTTTGTGTTTCACTGTAGCAATGTTTATTACCAAAACGTTTGTGAATTTTGCAGTTTTACAAACATTTTCATTACTCCATTATATATATCGTGTTTTGCCTCTTCATCCAAAGTTATATCAGAACAAAAAACTGAAACAAATTGAGAATTTGTTGAGAATGCATGTGTTGCATTTCTATCATTCAATATTCAACATTTAAAAGCCGGCTTCACTTTGCTCAGTCTTACAAAATGAAGCTTACAAAATCTTACAAAGTGAGGCAATAAAATGAATTTTCTGATCTCAGCATGGTCAGATACTTACACAATCCATTCAACTTTTTTTGATAGGATTATGATGACGTGTATTAGGGATGTGTAAAATATCTCACGTTCAGTATAATATATCCCATTATTACAGTATATTTTTCCCTAAAATGGAAGTGTCTATGGAGATTTTGTCATCCAGGTCATGGTTGTCCCAAAAATGCTTTTTCAAAAGGCAACTGAACTTCCTTTGTTTTGTTTGAAGATATTTTGCTTCTCATCCAATAAGCTTCTTGGATGAAAAGCAAAATGTCTTCAAGCAAAACAAAGAAAGCCCACTTGCCTTTTGAAAAAGCACCTTTGGGACACCTGAAAATGGGACATTTTAAGGAGTTCTATTCCACACTGTTTCAAGTATTTTTCAATGTTTAGTGGTTATCTTCTTTTTCTAAATTTCTCAAACTACAGAGACTTAGAAATTGTATTAGTAGACACAAGACATATGATTACAGGCTAACATTATTATTCTTTCCCTTGGTTCCCTAAATTTTCAGAATAACCTTTGATCCTTCTAGAAGGTGAGTGTGGAGGGCCTACTTTTGGCTTATAGATCTGTCCCAGAATTTGCAGCTATAACAAGGTTCCATAATTTCATAGCAGCAATTGGGTGACAGCTCGGGATTAGTGATCCTCTCTAAAAACAAAGAACAGACTTTTGATGCCTGAGCATTATTCCTTTAGAGCAGGGGTGTCAAACTCGCTTTGTCACGGCATCATCACATGATGTATCATGACTTTTTTCCTTCGCTAAACCGGGCATAGGCAGTGGCAGCACGTGATGCATCTGGCCTGTGGGGCACAAGTTTGACACCCCTGATTTAGAGGGACAAGAAATAAACACTCTGCAGCACATTAGCCTCATTGACCCACTCACTGGAAAGAAGGGTTTTTGGTTAATTTGAACAATTTTTGGTCATTTTACTAGAAGACAAATTCCATATTAAATGTGTTTGTGCTAGTAAAGGAAGAGGATATAGAGTTAATGGGACATGTGTTGCTGAGGGAATTACTGGGCAATTCTGGGAGTTGAAGTCCACAAGCCTTAAAGTTGCCAAGGTTGGAGACCTCTGATCTATAGGAATGGAGAATTCTATATACAGTACAGTATTTCCTAGTAGAATTTAGAGAGTTTTTTTACCAGAGCCTGTCCTCATATGTGATGATTATATTAAGCTAAACTGAGTAGTTTAAGTCAAGTTAAGATGAAAGTATTTTTACTTTTGTTTATGATTAGCAATTATGAGAAGATGCTACAAACTGAAAGACTGAAGGCAAAAGGAGAAGGAGATAAAAGATGAGATGATTAGATAGTGTTATCAAGGCAATGAACATGAATTTGGGTAAATTCTGGGAGATGGGGAGGACAGGAGAGCTGACATGCTATGATCCACGGGGTCGTGAATACTCCAACATGACTTAGCAATTGAACAAGTAGCTTCAAGTGTGCTTCATTATTGTTCCTATTTATTACAGGGGTTTTCAAATCCCTTTTAAGATAATCTATTTGACCAGTTTTTCTGAAGATTCTCTGTAAATCTACTTCTGTGGACCTAGGATGAAAAGTACAGAAGTAGAGCTTGTTTGGAGTTCCCCTTTCACTAATTTCATGAATGACCTCTGCACACAAGTCATTTGTCTCTAAAGTACAGTGACAATTTTAAAACTCCAACTTCCTTACATATTCACAATTTTAATAAATTGTTTAATATATGTGCTATGGAATCTGTTAACACATCTGTTTGATCCAGATTACTTTTTCCTTCATAAATCAACAGTGTTCCAGAAGTAGACACTTACCAAGTGGGGCTTTGAGAAATTTGCGTTCAATTCCTTGCTGTATCTGAAGCAATGCCAATGCCAAATAATGTACAGTATTATTCATAGGCTGTGGAGTACTTGTATTAGTTGAAGTAGTACTTCGAGATTCAGGTTTTAATCCTATCAATCTAAAATAAAGTTTAAAATTGATCAATAACTCAAAAGCATGTATTTATTGTATTTGCTATTTATTCATTGTGTTTACATATTGCCAGGTTCAACAAAAATAATCCTGATAGGTTATAACATAAAATCAGAATAAAAACATAAAGACCAGGAAAAGCACAAGTAACTATAAAAACAGTAAGCATAATAGTGATTATTATCCTGTGAAACAACTGTCTTTAACTGTTTCTAGGCTGCAAACAATGAAAGTGGCAAAGTAAATCCAAGGAGCAAGGTAGTTCTACACTATGGGGTTGCAACAGAGAAATATTGCCTGTAGCCTCTTCCCCCCTTCATCTCACCTACATAGCAAGACCCAAAGAATAAGAATGATCAGGATGAGAATTCACTAATTTGCATTCTGCTGAGTATAACTTATAACACTGCAGTAAATACTTTATTAAGAAGCATTTACATATAAATCAACTTCAAAAACCCTGTTTGAACAGAATACAATTGCCGAAATTCATTTATCACATTCATAAACTACCCATCTCTCTCATAGAGAGACTCTGGGTGGTGTATAAATAAACATACAAACATACAAGCCATATTTATATTCTAAAACCAGGGAACAAAGCAGTACCAAGGTGTTTTGAGCAATTCATCAAAAATGACATCAGAATGTTTCAGATAGTGTTTATAAAGTAACTAAAAGGAACTACTTAAAACTACATTCCCTTTCTCAGAAAGTTTTGAAAAAGTATAACCTTGTAATGCCATCAAATGCAATGTAGTGCTATATTCAAATCTTGGTAATATCAAGATTCTAGCACATCCATTTTTAATGCTGTTAAAATTCGTAAGTTCTCTTTTAATTATGAAAATTTCATAAAGTTGTTTATCTTATGTCTCTACAGATAATTGTACAGTTGAGTTACCAAATTAATTATAATGACCACTGGCCAACATATGGACAGATTTAATCATAGTTTCAATTGGAAACTGTGAGCATCCTAGCCCAAGCTAAATCCAAAAACTGCTAGGGAATTCTTAGAAGCTTGGCACCTAAGAGAAATCAGCCATGAACGGGTACATAAACAACATTTACACACCATTCATAAGAGACAATAAAAAAGCTAAAAAGG
>JANHJO010001964.1:162058-172247 GCA_032468235.1 Pseudoxyrhopus heterurus | reverse complement strand
CGAATCCCACCAGGCTCCAAGGTCGACTCAGCCTTCCATCCTTCTGAGGTCGGTAAAATGAGAACCCAGATTGTTGGAGGGCAATATGCTGATTCTGTAAACCCCTTAGAGAGAGCTGTAAAGCACTGATAAGTGGTATATAAATCTAATGCTATATGCTATTACTGAGAAGAGAGAGTAGCTCAATCGTTAGCTCTTAGTTTTAATTTAAAGAACATTTATCAAATTCAGGTGTAACATTTATTAACCCTAATCACTGAACCTGAACCCTGAAATATGAAAGAAATAGTATTGGATCATAACTGTCTTTCCTTCAAGTTTGAATAAACTACAAATGGGATGTAGAATGAGACCCAACAAAATTCTAGAATCATACAAGTTGGAAGGACTCATTTAGACTATGTAGACCCATATCCTGCTCAATGTAGGAATCCAGATTAAAGCATCTTGTTTCAATGTTGCTTGTAGATATCTTAACAAATATTGGCTACCACCGGTCTGGATAATTGGGTGCACAGTTGAATTGCTATTATTGCTGGGTGTGTGTGTGTACTTTTTCTAATATTCTATAGCGGTGGTTCTCAACCTTTTCTCCACCACAGACCTCCTTTAAATACTTTTGTGGCCACAGACCATGGCCACAGACCAAGACTTAACTCAAGATTTAAGCCTTCAAACCTTCGTGGACCCCCTAGAATGACATTGTGCCTTCCTGGGGGTCCATGGACCACAGGTTGAGAACCACTGTTCTATAGGCATCATGTAGCTTATATATATATACATGTAGATATACAAATTGTCATCTTGCATTCTGAAATGAAAGAAGAGGACTTGATCTTCTAAATGACAACCATTCAGATGTTTGAAATATACTAACAATATCTGCTCAGACATTTTATCCTCAAAACTAAGTATGCACAACTTTCAATTTCTCTTTAGAAAAGTTAGGTTTACAGTCCCTAAATTACCCTGAGTTTATTAACATTTACTTTTGAAGTCCAAATGTTTAATTATGCTCAGTTTTGTTTCAGCATGATGTTGTAAATTTCTGCTACTGATTTCCTCAACTATGCCTTTCCTATTGATTAGTATTAAATCAGGGAGAATTGATTTTTGTGTTTTTTTAAATTTAAAAGAAGCCGTTTATTCTGTTAATTTGCAGAATTCTGGCCAATGACCACAATGAAGAACTAATTAAATGATTGGTTTTCTTAATTTTCTTGTGCAGACGAGAGTTATCAGCAAGAAAGACATGTGCTACATCTACAAATTTAAGCTCAACTCCTTTTTTGGATAATGTTTGGATGTAGCACATGCATTGTGGAAAATGGAGGCATATTTGCTAACTGAAGCAGAGGAATAAATTATACATCCTCAAATTCTTCCCCAAAGTCCCTATTATAGTATTAAGCTGTACAGAATTTAAAATCTTCGTGGGGTGCAAGTACAGAAGACTGTTCCGTCATATTATAAAAAAATCCACTAAGCAGGCCTGTCAAACTGGCGGTCAATGGGGCAGATGCATCACACGCAGGCCACGCCCACCCTGGCTCCGCAAAGGCAAAAAATGTCAAGATACGTCATGTGACATGATTGTTTGACACCTGGGCACTAGTGCAAAGTTGAATTCTAAACACTAACATTCTTTTCAACATCCAAGTTGATCCTTAGCTCTTTTGATTCTGTGATTGCTTTAATTTGTATCACCAGAACTATAGAATTAAGGCAAATGTCATAAATTAACACCAATGTTACAAATTAACAATTAAAACCAAATAATGTATTTGCAAAAACCTCCAACAGAAAATCTCCAAAAATTTTCACTGTGACTCTTTTAGCTATCCTTATCTTTTTCTCCAGTAGTTTTGCTTCCTCTTCTACAAACATATCGGAAGAAAATGTTACCTAACCAGTATAGTAACAAATCTGTGGGTTTGTGGTGTAATTTTCAGTAGCACATGACTATGAACGGACAGTTGATTGAAACTGTAGCTCAAAACATATGGAATAATCACATGATACACCCTAATTCACTCACTATGTATTAAATGAAAGTTTGCAGATCTTGAGGAAAATCACATTTATTGTGAGTAACTTCTTTATTCTGAGTCTATATGTCTGGAAATAATAATGAACAGAAAAACACCTATATTAAGCAATATACATGCAACTTTTTCAGAACTGTGATGATAAGAACATTGTTTCAGATATAAAACAGGGAAATTTCCCAGTTGTACAAAATACTTGCCAAACAGAATATTGAAGGAATATTCCATTTTCATAGAGTGATAGGTAGAACATACCATTTTCCAAATTCCATCAGTAGAGGGAATTTTTTCATAAGGATTCTGTCCCGGGCCAAGTACTTTTCAGTATTTTCATAAAGCAGTTAAAAGAGGGGATAGACCTATGCTCAGCAAATTTGCATATGATACAATGTTGGAGTGTATTGCTAACACCTCAGAAGCGAAGTTCTGAGTTTAAAAGGATTTTGATAGTCTTGAACACTGGACCCTTGTAACAAAACACATGTCAGCATTCCAACTAACAATCTCCAACTCAATAAACTCCGAGACAGGCATTTCCTCAAAGTTACATTTTATTAGAGTTGTCATATTGGCACATCTGGGAAAACCCAAATCTGAGAGTTTAGGGTTTTCCCTTCCCCAAAAGAAATTCAAAGATCCATCCCCTGCACCCATCAGTCCATCACATGTCACAATCAACCGCCGTCCCAACTGGAGACGTTCCTTCAGACACTCCTCTCCAGGTGCAGGGTAACTTGTTCTTGACTTCTAAGAATGTTGATGACTTTACTCTTCTGCTCACTAAGAAATTCCCCCTCCCCAATTCCCAGGCACTAAAATGTGGCAGCCTCGATGCTTCCAAGTAAAATATGGCTTCCAAGGCTGACAACACAATTGGTAAGAAATGTAGGGCTGTGAACTTGGATAGGAAAAACTGGATGCAAACTACAACATAGGACATCTGGATGTCCTAATACACCACAGTTTAAGTATGAGTCAGTAATGTGACAGGGGTGCTACGATGTCTAGCAATATCAACATATGTATGAGATCGCTGGAAAGTTAGTTTTCTATGCTGACTGATTAGCTCATACCTGGAATACCCAATTCTTATCACCATAATACAAGAAAATGCTGAACTGGAAAGAGTAAAGATGGTGAGAGGCTTAAAGAACTGGGTATGTTGAGCCTAAAGAAGTCTGAAGAATGTTCCCTCCATTAGTAGATCAAACCAAAGGATAAACTCCACAGGAAGATATAACTATACAGGTAGCTGTGAGGTGATGATGGCAATTGGGACTGGAATTTCCATCGCTAAGCAATGCGGTCATAAAGTGCATATCAGCCATATGTATAGCGTGGAGAGTCCTACCACTGTGGTTTATTCAATAAAGGTTGATTAACTCGTCACTTAGTACAATGTGATAACTAGGTCCTTGGAAATGAGCACTCATGAAATGCAAAGAAAAATGTTTATGGCCAACAGTAGGTATTTTAATTCCAGGCTATCAACGGTTCTGACTGATCTTAACTAACAAGCATTGATGGAAGCCAGATAGTCTGCTTTACAAGCTGTTATGAATGGAAACCAATGCATTTACTAAAATAGGTAATCATGCATTTGA
Organism: Pseudoxyrhopus heterurus; assembly: GCA_032468235.1. Lineage (NCBI taxonomy): Eukaryota > Metazoa > Chordata > Lepidosauria > Squamata > Pseudoxyrhopus > Pseudoxyrhopus heterurus. Next base: position 168,595 of record JANHJO010001964.1, on the reverse strand, counting down.
TAACTAGGTAAGACCTCATTCCCATGCCATCCTTGGTTCTTGTTTTATGCAGAGTTTTAACATTTTAAATTCCTTTTCTATTTATCCTTTGATGATCTGTAAGCTGTCCAGGATTGTTTTATCAGGGACATGGGCAGCATATAAATATATTAAATAAAATAAATAAAACTTCAAAATAGGGCACTTTTCTGGAGCTTTATAATGTGATCTCAGTGAACATCTACATTTTTTCATAGCAACTGGATAGAATATAAAGATTCCTCTGCCCATTTTGAATATATAACTACTGACAAAAGAAAAATGCTTATAAATAATTTAAAAACATATGATTTAGGTACGGTCAATAATTTGTGAACATGGTTATGCAATGCATTTAAAATTACCGTATGTGCAGAACAAAATCATAAAACAATATTGTTAGATAATATTTTTATTCAGCTTTTTATATACTATCTGAAAAATTTATTTCTCTTATCTAATAGCTCTGTCATTTTGAAATAAGAAAAGAAGTCTGCACCCTGTACTACAACAGTCAATACAGGTCTTTTAGCTTGAGTAAATTATGTTTTCAGTGCCTGTTTTGGAGCCAATTAAACTAATACCAGACAGTAATTCTCCATGTTGGAAGTTTATTTAATTGCTAATTCAACAAAAGAAGAGTGTTCATTCTACTTTCAAATGCTATGCTACAAGCATCAACCATAAGCTTCATTATTCCTGACCTGCAGCAGTTTTTGACAATCTTTTCTCTGAATAATTCCCCTCTGACAGATTTTGGGAGACAAGAGGGAAGTGAGACTGCAGTGTTTCAATAACATTCCTCCTTGTGTATGCTTCTCTATCAACATAATGAAGAAGCACCAGCTTATCATTCCTTGTACAACTTCTGAAATAATGCACAGAATAAACGACAACTCAAGTGTGATACACAGTAAGTTTGTGCTTAACATTTTGTATATAATTACAGATGCTATTTTTCATGCAATACTGCAAACTGGATAAATGACATTAACAGTCATTATGGCAGCAAGTTCTTTTTCCAGAAACTTAAATGAATACTCAACTTTACAAGGAAAAAAAAAGACATTTAACATCTACTCCCTCCCTAATAAGAAGGTTAATTCTGTTTTATGTTAATTCTGAAATATGACGCCATATTTCCTTTCTGCATCGGAAGTGAAAGCCAAAAGGATTTCAATATCAACACATTTATTTCTATTATTTCTATTTGTTCTAAATGCAGGAAGGTATCAATTTACAGCTAAGTAACCTGACCAGCTTGCCAATTTCTATCTTATTCACAATACAGTACAAGACTGTTTCCCATAAGAAAGATGAATTCTTTGCTTCAGACAAAAACAAAGCTGGCAACAATTCAGGAATATACATCAAAAGATTATGGAGAGGAAGTACTGAAAAGATTATATAGCAAAGCAGCAAAAACACTTCCACACAATCATTCATTTGGTCATTCCTGAGACAGCTCTGTATTTGTTACCCCCACAGGATCCCCTTCAACACTGCTGCTTTCAGCTGTTATTATTTCAGGGGCATTTTCCTTCCCTTCTTCCACAAACTGCTGCTTTTCCACTTGGACATCTTCGGCTTTTTCATCAAGATTTTCTTGAGGAGGTACTTCTGCTGTTTCTGATATACCTGGTCTCTCTTCTGCCTGTTCTTCCTTCATGTCAGTTTCACCTTTTGAAGAACCTGTAGCAGAGCATGGTGCTTCATCTTCTTCTGCTTTACTAGATTCACTGGTTTCGATCACCTCCCCAGTATTCTCCCTTTTCTCTGCAGTAGCACTTTCCTTTTCACCTTCAGCACCTTCTAAAACTTCAGATTCTTCAACATCTTGGTCAATACTTTCATCTGTAAATGGATCATCACCCTGATGAAGGGAGGAAGTACAATGTTATCAGTGTTTAACCATCTGATCTTGTCTTAGAGACTCTCAGACCTAGAACACAGAAATTTGAGACTGAATGTCTGAAAAGTGAGCATCTACTTCAGTGCAGAAGGGCTCCTTCTTCTGTCTCAAATTACCCAAGAAATTGTTTCTATATTTTATTCAAGGTTTTTTTACATATCATTGTTGGCCACTAATCCTCCTAAGTCTCCGATTTACAGTAGGAAGAAAGAATTCCAATAAGTTCACTATGGATTTATAAAGCTAATTTTACAATAAATGGAGTAAACATTAGGTAAAATACAGTACTTGTGACCTCTGAAGACTATTCATTTCTCAAATTACTTTTAGAGGATACAATTTAGGGGAAGGAACTCCAATCTTTTAAGAAATGGCCAGTTTTATTCAACAGCCAACAAGTCAGCTCTCTCAGATCCTATTAGCAAAGTCCAGCATTGACTCAGGGCTATAATTAATAATGGATACTTACAGATTTCGGTGGTATTATTAAGTAGATTACTTTCTGTCCAAGAACACTATGTGACAACTGTACTGGGAATTGTACAAATAGAAGCCATGCTAATTTTATTGAGGTCAGGTTTTGGCATTGTCTACCACAGGAACAGGGCTTTGTTTGGCTCTAAAGAGGATTTTGGTTCTTTAATAAAGAAAACAACATATGAAAGCATCAGGGATATATTAATGATATGCCTGTTCATTCCATGATAGTATCCAAAATCACTATGTTCCCTACTCCCCATCCTTATAATTCTTCTCTAATATGTGTACAATAAACAGCAGCAGCATGCTAAGGGCAGAATCTAGTCAATTACCTGATCACATAGAAGCAACGATTTCTGAACTCCTATATTCATGGGGGCAGTGAGTGAAGAGTCCCGTGCCTCTCTGTATCCAATGAATCCCACCCACAGAACTGGGCTGAATAATACAGTAATGATTTCTCTATCCAGAAATTAAGAATCTGTTCTATGATCCAGCAAGATCAAATTCAGACCCGACTGCCATTTCCATGAAACAAGATTCATGCACGTGTAACATAAGTAGCGCCATCTTCTTTGACTGAAAAATCAGCCAATTGGCCTTATTTATTGATGTTCTGGACTTTTTAAAGAGCATTAGGCTCTACCCTGCAATTTGGATTTGTCCATTGCTATTAAAGAAAAAGGGGAGAGGGATTCAGAGTCCCAGACTGGTGGAGACTGTCACAGGCTTCCTCAGGAAGGGCAAGGTGCCATCATCCTTTAGGACAGGAAGCATTAAGTTAGTATTCAAGACTCATCTCTTGATGTCAACAATCTCAACCTGCCTTCAGCCTTCCTTTCTTGGGGAAGGTGATGAGAAGTGTTTTGATGGGGCATCTCTGGCATTACCTGGAATCCTCAGATTTCCTTCACCCCTTTCAGCTTGGTTTTGCACCTGGGTATGGTACGGAGACAGTGCTGGGTGGGTCGAAGATCTCCTCCTGCTGATGGACAAAGGTCAGGGGTCCATGCTGATTCTGTTAGACCTGTCGGCAGCCTTTGATACTGTTGATCATGAGGTGTTGTTGAGGCACCTGCGGACCCTAGCAGGGGTAGACGGAGTTGCGCTTGAGTGGTTCCATTTTTTTTCCTCCGAGAGATCCCAGAGGGTGGCACTGGGCAACTGCTCATCTGCCCCAGGGCTCTCTCATGTGAGCTACCGCAGGGTTTATTTTGTCACCCCTCTTGTTCAACGTGTATGAGAGGCCGCTAAGGGAAGACAGCCTCAATATATGGGCCATCAGTACCAATAAAAGGCTGATGTTCTCAGCTCAAAGTCTCTTTCAATGGACCCAGAGAGCAGTGTCTCGATTTTGCTAGTGCTTGCCTAGCAGGAACTAGTTAATTGGCAGGTGGTCAGTCTGAGTAAGACCAAAGTGTTGCCAGTGGGAGGGGGTGCAGACACACAAGACCCCATGATTCGTGTTTGCCAAAAGAGGGTCCCTGTTGAATCTTGGATTGCTCCTGGATTCCCAGGACATAGTAGCAGCCAAACTTGCTTTTCATCTTCACTTGGACAGACGATTGCAATCTTTCCTCTCAGAAGTGGAAGTCATCAATTATCTATGACTACGTATATGCTACATAAGAAAACCCTTGATGGTCACCAGAAGTTTTCGCATGACATGCAAGTGCCCATCTAGGCATGCACTCTTTCCATCATGGGTTTATCACACTCCTGCTTTGGAGACTGTACTGTCTTTTCAATTCTTAGCAAGGCAAAAGGCTAATCTGAACATGACCCACAGAGCCATATGCAAGCATTTTTGTCACCTAATATATCAGTGTCTAATAGTTGAGATTGGCTAAGCTGATGTCAATTATTTCCATAAGGATTTTGGGGAATACAGGGAAATAAATGCTTTGACTTTGGAATGCTGGGAAATCAAAGCAGAGCTATTTCATTCAAGAAAGATTATTCCTTGCCATAAGCAAGAAACTCAGTGCTTTATCCACAAACAAAAATATTTCAAGCAGCGCTGATTTTCGGCACTAAGCTCCCATTTAGGGTTTTACTATACTGTTCTCATTAGATTTAATTTTAATTTCTTCATCACCACTTAGAAACAGCTAATGACGTCTTATACATTTCCTGCTAATCATTAGAATAAGTATCCAACTTATCCAACGTATCTGAAAAAAGTGAATTCCACACTATTTCTAGACTCAGATTATGCATAACTGGACAATTAGCATTGTTTCTTCATTTTATATGAAAGTTACATGCAGCATACTCAGTAACTAATAAAATGCTCAGTCAAGACCAAACTGGAGTTTCTGCTCCACTGCTCTGACAGAAGTTGGACTGAGCAGCAAATATCCTGGCTTTCTTACCTTGAGGTACTTTTCTAGCATTTTCACAATGTGCTTGCTATTTAGGACACTTTTAGCAATATGAAAACTAGCCTTCTTGAAATGTTCAGCAGCCGTCTGAAAAGAACACATACAATGTATAAGTAATTCTGATAATTAAGTACAAAATAAACATGAGATTGACATGGAAAATTGCAAATATTTAAGATTAAAAACAGTCAGTAAATTCTTTTTATGAAACCTTTTGGGTTTTGGCCTACACAGTTACACAGGATTCAGTCTAGAGATCTATAGTTTCCCTTATAGGACCTTGTTTTCAAGGTAGAGCAGGAAAAACATTTTTTCCTGCAGCTTACCTTATGCTATGAAGCCCCACTATACTTTTCCTAAGTTTGTTCCAATTTGGAGAAAATTAACCAACCCATTTTCCTTCAGCAGACCCTCAAGTAGGTTTCATTTCCTTTCATATCTAGAAGACATTTTCACTCACGGAAGCCAACTATTTCCATACCATGTAATCAAAATCTTTATAAAACTTGAATATAGAACAGGAAATTAAAATATGATTGTGTAAAGCAAAGGTTCTTTAAATGTCTCTGTTAAAGTTGATTCATATCACCTATTAGTGAAAAAAGTGACACTATATTTCTACAATACTCCAAACCATATTTCAAAAACTTTCTTAAGTCTGTAAGTCATAAACTGTCTTTTTCCTTCCTGCAGTAAGAATGATTTATTTCAGGTCCATTAACAGCATTCCTTCTTTTTTATCAGTCTGGATTAAAACCACTAATAATCACAATTTAGTTTAATGGCAGAAAAAGTCAAACTTAATGCTTCTGAAAAATGAAAGCAGCCCTTATACTATGGAAATATTTCTATAGTATTCATCATTTTTATTTAAATTGAAAAGTTTTTGTCACTCTATAAAGAAGATTGGCAGTACTGAGAACACAAGCATAAGTATCTGATTTTGAACCTTACATTAACCCCTGATTTTTATACAGCAGATTTGTTGGTATCAAACTGAAACTATCACACAAACAATAATGAAAGAATTAAGTACACTCCTTTGAAATTTTTAACATATTTTTTCACATATTTTAATATAGAAGTATTTTATGTTAATTTCAACATTTAAAAAAAAACCATAAATGCAAATTTTACATGTGGAAAAAGTAAATATGCCCCTATCACCCTCCTCAAATATGAATCAAGTGCATCAAATTAGGTGCAAATGAATAGAACATCATTAGAGATGATCTGGAAGGAACCTGTTTTAATTAAACCTCAGACGTTTAGTCTGATTTGCTCTTTGTTGTTGAAGTGCATGGTCCAACTTGGTCTAGATCAAAAGAGCTCTCTAATACTTTTAGAAAGAAGTTTAGAGATGTCTTTGAGTCTGGAAAGGGATTTTAAAAGATCGCCAAACAATTGGATATCAATCATCCCACTATTCGGAAGATCATCGACAAGAGGATAGGATTTCAAACAACTGCCAACTGGCCCAGGCCAGGTGGTTCCAGCAAGTTTAACCCAAGAGCAGAATGCCAGATGCTGAAGGAAGTTGTTAAGAACTCCAGAATTTTGCCATCTGACCTACAGTTAGACTTTACCACTATTCAAGCCAAAGTGTATAGATCTACCATAAGAGACCATTAACAGTAACTGTGAGAGGAATCTTGGAGTCCTAGTAGATGATCACTTGAATATGAGCCAGCAGTGTGCAGCAGCAGCCAAAAAAGCTAATACAATCCTGGGTTGTATAAACAG
>JANHJO010001964.1:143571-161958 GCA_032468235.1 Pseudoxyrhopus heterurus | reverse complement strand
GGCATGTCTGGCAATTTTTGGTTGAACAAATGATTAAGTCAATTTTTCATAGGTTTTTTTTGTTTGATTACATCACCTTTATCTTTATATATTGTTATAATGAAGATAAATATTGATATGTCTACATACGGTTAAAAAAGAAAAAAACTTTACATAGGGTGTACTTACTTTTTTACAGAACATTATTAGCAGCCTGAGGCTTATAAAAGAATTATGTATACCACCCTTGAAATGATTTGACTTACAAAAAAGGAGACATGAAAATTCTTTCAACTTTAACTGATCCCTGGATGAAAGATAGCTAACGAAATAAATGTATCTGTTCTTTCTACAAGTCCATTTGCTGCAAGGCTGCTATCTTCCAGGGGTAATAGACTTGTCCAAAAGTAAATGAATTTATTTTGCTTACTCTGCGATTCCTATTGTGATCAACAGATCTCAGATGTCTCTGAAGAAGATGTTGTTGTGCAGGAATTAGCATGTCACAAGCCATACAGTGAGCAGCTTCTATCTTCTTAAAAAAGTGCTCCTGGCCAATTCCTGAAAAAATATAAATTAGATGTTTTCCATAAAATTGGAACAAAAGCTATTGACAAAGTCCTAGATATGCTATTAAAAATTACAAAAGTTGTTCCCATTCAGTGCTGGGGTAATAGAAATGAAACACATATTATTTACCAGAACAATAGCTATAGTCTGAATACGTAAACCAGACTTCCTTTTTTAAAAATATGCATATGGTAATGATCACTATTAAAACGTCTTACAGCTTTTAAAAGTAACATCACTGAGAGCCAATTTGATATAGTGGTTAAAGTGCTGACCTAAAAACCAGGCAACTGTAAGTTCTAGTCTTGCCTTAGGCATGAAACCAGCTGGGTGATCTTAGATTGAACCAATAGGAGGAGGAAGGAGTATTATATATGTTTGCCATCTTGTGTTATTTACAAAAAAAGCAAAGACAAAATAAAAATAAATCATGAAGAAAATTGATTATCATAAGATTATCATATAATGTCTAATAGCATTATCAGGGATGTAAACATAAAATAAAGTAACATTAAAGAAAGACCTTTTATGTGCAAGGGAAAGAAGATTTTAGGGAAAGAAGATTTTAGAGTATGGAGTTCTTACATTTTTGGTAATGAAGTAATTCAAGATTCCTGATAAAGTTCTTACAAGATTCTAAGAAATTGGTAATATAAACCTGAAAATAAGTTCTTTCACTGCTCTCTGCCTGTTTTCAATTCACACCATCTTATATAGGATTGCACAACATTTGGGAAATTAGGAGCACAGTTCAATTCTGCAAACTTCCAAATGAAGCAGGAGGTCATAAGTGCCATCACCAGAAGAGGTGTGACTGAAATCAAAAGTCCCACCTGAAGCAAGTTTTATTCAGTAAAGGCATTTCAGATTCGTCAAAGAAAGGATTTGTCCGAATATTAATTTTAGCAACAGCATATAGCACATAGACTTGTATACCGCTTCATATTGCTTTATAGCACTCTCTGGGAGGTTTCCAATGTCAGCATATTGCCCCCAACAATCCGGGTCATCATTTTACCAACCTTGGAGGGATGGAAGGCTGAGTCAACCTTCAGCCTCATCAGGATCGAACTCTAGGCTGTGGGCAGTGTTTGCCTGTACTTCAATACTACATTCTAACCACTGCGCCACCAGGTCTCAAGGTCTATGACAATTTGTCACAGCCAACTCACCATGGCCAACTTGCACGGCTAATTAATACCAAAGAAATGGTAGAATAGGATCGTTAAATAAAGGATGCCAAAGGAGGGACAGAATGAAATGTGAATGACAAAAATTAAAATATTTTTTATTTATTTTAAATAATTAAATTGAATTGTTAAATTGTCCTGCAGTGAGTTGTCCCATGGTGAATTGTCCTGTGGCAAATTGTTCCATGGTGAGTTGTTCCATTTTGCAGGGCTCATGTCTATGCATTCATATTCTACTCTACTTGACTAACTCCCTGAAACAGAACAAACTGGTAGTTTCACATGCTCTAGCTTTCTGATGCATAAGGCAACCTTCCTCATTGGGTGCCTGTAGACATGTTGGGTTACAGTAAAGACTGAACCTAAAAGTAGATGCTAGATCAGTCTCCCACTCAGTGTTCTAAATGTTCTTTTTTTTCAAATCTCTACATTATCCTTGAAACTGCTGTAAATGACCAATTAAACCCAGACTCAAGGCACTCTCAGCAATTGAACTATATTGAGTGATATAAATCCCAAGGTCATGACTGTCCAGTCCAACCAAGGAAAGCTTTGCTCTAGTGGGAAAGTTTTGGACAAAGGACATGCCTTTTTGAATTCTTGGGGAGAAAATAAAAAGAAATTTCTTAGCCTGAATGTTTCACAGGGTTAAGATAAAAATAGAATAATCTTGTGTTTAATGCCCTGATTAAAGGAAGACCAAAATACAAATGTAAAATTAAAAAGTCATTTGACAAGAGATAAATACCTTGTCTCCTGTTTTTTCTTGTTGCTGTTGTTGTTCCTCCCGCATGATACTGCATTGTCTACTATATTCATGCTGTCTCAAGTTAGTAGTTGTTATATTTTTCTTCTAAATGTCAACTTTCTTTTCTTGCATTACAAGTTGCCCTTGTTTAACAACACCGACTGGACCAGAATTTCTGTCACTAAGTGATGTGGTCCTTAGGTGAAACATCGTGATCATACCACTTAGCAACAGCAGCTTGAGTATTCACAGTTACATTTCCCTATTAGGCCAAAACTGTGCCATCAGTAGTCCAGGGCTCGGCCCTGCTGCGCTTGCTTCTGCTTTCCCAATCTCCGCTCTTTTTGGCCATCCTGCTGTCCACTGCCTCTAGTGCCCATACTGTCCCCCGCTAACCTTTACCATCTTCCTCCCATTGCTGACAAGGCAAGCCTAGTCTGGCTCTTAGAGAGTCAGCGGGCTGTACAACGCCGTGGAAGGCATCAGAAAGGCTGTGCACAATGAGGAGCTGAAGCCAACAAGAGCCCAAGCTGGCTGTTGGCTTGTCAGCAGCGAGAGGAAGATGACAAAAAGTCAGCTGGGAGTGGCAGGTAGGGACAGTGAGTACAGGGCATCCAAAAGGGCAGACATGGGGTACAGGCAGGTGGAGGGTCCCATGCAAATGGGCTGTCAAGTGCCCAAAGTTTGATCACACAACTGCAGGGGCACTGAAACATCTGTTATTTCAAGGTCCAGTTCAAAATATCATTTGTTCAGCAATGACATAAGTGAGGACATAAGATAGGTTACTTAAACATTATTTCTCAACTTAAGACCACTGCAGCATTGTGTACAATTTCTAGATGATAGTTAAAGCATATCAAATGGTCTTCTACTCTTAATAATGTTCTTACCCTTAAATGGGTCAGGTTTTGGTTTGGTACCCTCTTTCTCACTCAGCTCTTGTCGGCGCTTCCCAATTTTCTTGTTTCTGTTCACAATGTATTTCTAGGGAATGAGAGTAGACAATGTTAAGTATACAAGTTACTGGCCTTAAATTATAAATAAAAGCAGCCCAATAAGATATGTTTTTGCAACTATGCCTCCAGCCTTATGGCAATGCAATCTTCCCAGAAAGATAGTTAATAGTTAAGCAGCAATGTACAATTTCAATTACATTTTTCCAATGAAAGCCTTAGATACTACTTACAAAAATGTACAGCAGAAGCCTTTATAGTGCCTCTAACAAATCATTTATAGCAACAATAAATTTAGTTTTACAAGAACCCATGAACTAAAATGTATAACTCTTCAAGCAACTGTAACATCTTGTCTAATTTGGAAAGTTAACTATTTAAATGAGTACAGGAATAGTCAATCTAGGTTTTATGTTACTTAGAGGTATTATTAACTGCTTGGAGTCTTTTGGAGAGAGTGGTTACAATAAATCTAAGTAACGATAACAATAATAACAAATGTTTTAATCGTTTTGCACTTTTTTGAATGATTAAATTAATTAAACTGTTCAACAGTGAAGACAGTTAATTGTTTCTAATTATTTACATCAATTTAGGATTTTCTGAAGATATACCTGCAGGAATTCCACTGTCTTATCAGGTAATTTGGTTCCAATGTATCGCAAGACTTCTTTATGAAATTTGCTTTGCAAATGTTTCTCCATTTCTTCATTCTCAAAAGTTCGGAACTTACAGATAGAGCAGGCAAACTGAATTCTACAAGAAACCATTTTGTTATAAAATGCAGTTTCAAAAGTATGAAGTTAAAGTTGTAAATTAATAAATTAAGTACAATTCATCCCATAAATTTGAGAAAAACTATGACCTAATTTAATTTTGAAGTGTTTTCTCCAATATAACATATAGCATTTAAATAAAGCAAATACATTAAGTATCTGGGTTAAGAACGCCCTGATCTAAGGATGAACCATAGTTAAGAATGGAGCCTACTGTAGCAAAATTCAAGTTAAATATGAAATGATTCTAAATAAATAGACAACAAGTTGTTCATTATGCAATACTACTTACCGTACATAGTATTATACAATAATACTGTTCTGTCTTACATACACATTCAACTTAAGGACAGATCTTGGGAATGGAACTTATTCTTACACTAGGGACTCTCGGTAGCATACTCCTAGATTGATGTTGAATTTTCATTTTACCATTATAAAAGAAACGATGTTTTAGCAGTATTTTTTTTCAACAAGACACTATCTTTACTCTCATAGATATTCTTCTGGAAAAACATTGTGTTAAGTTCTGTATTACATTCATTTTTATGGTAGTGTAACATAAATGTTTATTTTGTATATATTGTATACTATAGGAAATATTAATAAGAATTGAAATAATTGCCCTATGAATGGGGATACAATTAAGGAGTTTGAATATATTTGTGGATCTGTTATATCTTTGCAGAAATCTATGATTATTAGCACTTATTTATATCAATTTCTGTATTCCTAAGATACATATCTTATCATCTATATTCCTAGCATTTGTAAACTAGGAATTGTAGATATATCAAACACCTGATTAGATGATAGATTACATGCTTCAAACCACACGTAACTGACTGACAAGTAAATCAATCAAATAGAGTTAACACCATTCCCAACCACCAAATACTTCCCAAGAAACAATAGGCAGTTCCCAGAAGGTTCCAGCCTATTTGCACTATTCAGATGACTCTGGGGGCACTGATAAACTTCCAAGTGATCTCAATGACTCTCAGAAAGAGTGCTAACAATCAGATGACTGTAAGGAATATAAATCCACCCATCCTCCACCTTTCAGCCAGAACTGAAGAAGCTTCTTGGATGAGAAACAAAATGTCTTCAAAGAAAAACAAAGTCCAGTTGCCTTTTGAAAAAGCACCTTTGCTTATCTAGTGATCTGCCTTGAGTTGGTGGGGCCAAAATCTCCTGCTAAATTACTGCCTGTAATAGGCTTGGTGGGGGTTTGTTGCATAGTCTAGCCATAGCCGGGCTTAGTATTACTGGAACACAAATGTAATAAGTGTGTCCAGTTACGCTGTTATGGATGCATCTGTGGTAGTCAAGAATCCAAATGTAGTAGCAATGTAGACCATAAATGTAAGAGGCTTATATTATAAGAACTTATAGAAAGATAAACTTCCACAATTACCATCAGTGGGGTAAAAAAAGCATCAAAATTGCCCATCCAAAGTAGGAAGCCTACCTCCACAACTGTGACGCTTTCTAACAGAAGCAGGGATGGTCATAAACCCTATAAATGCCAAGCAAAACACTCAAAACTATGAAAATGAACAAGCAACATATTACCATTGTGGCACTCAGAAGACAGTTGGCAGGAGCCCCATTGCTTCATACAGAATGCTATAAAAAGCAGAGCTCACTCCAAAATCTCAAGCATGGGAACATTCCAGTGCCACAGGCACCAATGTTGTATGTTAATCACAGAAATCATATTAAACAATATAGGGTATTTTTTTCTGGCTATAATTTCAGAAGTTTAGAATATTTTAACTAGTGATAGCTAATCATATGAACATTTTAATAACTGAAATAAATATTTTATACCAGAAAAGCAAACCACCTCAGGTTGCAGGTTCTCATATATCCCACAAAAGTTTGGATATAAACCATAAAAGATTTCAATAATTGTCAACAAAGTATAATACATTTAAAATGATAATTAAATACAGTAAATAACTTGAAAATAATTAGTGATATGTAATTAAACATTTATTTTTATCTATAGATTAGTTTAATTTTTCTCTTCACTCCACCCACTAGATTTTGATATGTAGCTCGGTAAGTACAATCTTATGCATCCCTACTTTAAACCAAATTTTTATTTGTTTTTATTTGTTTTAATTACCTGTCCATTGCACGGTCACGCATTCGATCCCTTTGCCTCTGTTTCTCTTTTCTTTGTTTTGCCTCTTCATCATCATCATCACCGCCATCACCAGTTGCTACAGAAAGTTATATTTAAGAGGCAACATTCATTTGTTTTAGAATTAAAAAAAAATACATATTTTCTTTGACCTATATGCTGATAATCTCGTGGGAATAGTATTAAGAAAGAATTACCACAATTTCATGTCTAATGTAATTTCAAACATTTATTTATACATCATAGACTCAGACACATATGCATAGTCTTAACACAAATACAAAGCTGACCTAATTTGGCTAATCTGAAAAGATAAGCCATTTCAGACCTGTTTAATACCTGGATGGGATTCACCAGGAAACAGCAGGGCTGTTCATTAGGCTGAGAAATCAAAGTAAACAGTAATGAAAGATGGCAGTATAATGTAGTAGTTAATGTGTTGGACTAGAAGCAGGGAAACCTAGTTCACACACAGCCAGAGAAAATTTCTGGGTTGCTTTCTCTTTCAGACCAACCTACCTCACAGGAGTTTTGTGCAGAAAAACAAATGGGAGGACTTACTTTTTGCCACCCTGAACTTCTAAATGAAAGACAAGTTACAACTCAGTCATTCAATCTTACTGACAAGGAAAATTACATATTTGAATTTATGATGCCAGTAGGAGCTGGATTTGACTCAAAGATCAAATTCAATTTTGATAAAGTAACAACAAATAAAATATTGATTTCAGTTATTCTGAGGTGTTGCTTATAAGCATTTAGGGCAGAACTCACCAACGATTTTGGAACAGTAGGTACATGTAGAATTTTGAGAACAAGACAGGGGAATATTACAATGGACAAAGTTGCCACTTTAAAAACATTCATTAGCAGTAATTCTCTGGGCACAGCCACTTATTATTTTATTTTCTAAGAGCACCTCTGGGATTTATAGGGGACGTCAGAGATATTAATGGAAATATGGCTTGTTCTTGAGACAGATGGTTGTCACCTAGATTTTTTTTTCAATTAAAATAATCTAAAAATATAAAACTAGATGAAGAAGGAAGCTTCCAAGGAATATATATGTTCAAGGTTTACAGATATCTGGTGTATTATTACAATATTAACCTTCTAGATTTAATGAGGCCATGGCCGCAGTTACAGATAAAAAAGCTATTACTATATTCTAATAAACTAAAATGAAATCTTGATTAAGTAGACATTGAGGAAAAGTGAAATTTGTTATTTGGGAATCTCACTGAATTAAACAGAGGGCATTGTGAAGATTTGCATCATTGGTGGATGTCAATTACACCAACGACACAAGCCACAGCAGAAATTTGTTTCACTGAATCCAAAGTTTGTAATATCAAGATCTGGTAAACCTATGCAAGAATTGTACAACTTGTATATTTATTAACTATTCTTTAAAAAAAATCCTCATTCTAAGCAGGAAAGCATGGATACTAGAATGCTATCCCCAAAGAAATAATAGTGGTTCAGTCTAAAGTTAATTTATGTTTCCAAGTGAAAAGAAATATAGGTCTTTCAATTGCATCTATATATATCTTACCCTACTTTTTCCTTTGAGAGTTTCATTGCCTCCTTTATACTCCTTTAAAAAAAGAGAAGGAAGAAGCAACACATTAATTCTAGAGTTATAAAGGAATTTATATAAAGTGTTAACAATGATTTCTTATATTGATTGAAAAATATTTACCAGAAATACAGCTTCTGAAAATTCAACTTTAAAGGCAGAATTTGTAAACAACTTTTTACAAGAAGGCTGACAAATAAATATACTGATTTTATCGATTCAAATATAAACAACTTATATTCATTTATTTCAATCGGAGATTAAATCCTGCCTGGTTCTTAGAACGATAGCCTCTTCTATTTGAAGATGTATTCATTCCAGCAAGCATTGTACAAATTCAGAAAGAAGATAAGCAGCCCATATTTAAAAATTATGGAAAGCGCAATTGGACTTTCTGGACAGCAGGTAGTTCAAAACTAATGGAAGGAAGGAATTTCAGGATTCACATGTGTTCTTTTCAAGCATGCTTTGCAGAGTAAATAATATTAAACTCAATCTGCATTTAGGTTACATTAGCACAATTGTCTTATAATTGGAAATGACAATGTGGACATGAGATAAAAAGCCTCTTTTCAGATAAATGAACTATACTGTCAGTGCTGGTTATATGCAGATGATAGTAGGCAACCATGAAATTATCTTTACTATTACATTGATTTTCTCTGGAGGCGATAACGCTTGTTATATCTTACAATGATTTAGCTTTTGGCTGCTAGACCAGCCTTTGCTGACCTAATGACAGGATAAGAGACAAATATTTTTCTGAAAATGAATTGATGATTGGATTTATATCCCGCCTTTACTTTGTATCATTTTAGGTACTGTAGATCAGGGGTCGCCAACCTTTTGGATCTCAGGGACCACTAAATTCATAATTTTAAATTCCGTGGATCACTAATATGAATTTTTTTAAACAGATAAATAGTATTTAGTGCAATATAAAAAATGCAAATAATTTTTCTGTGGACCACCAAAATTTTCTCATGGACCATCAGTGGTACACGGACCACCAGTTGGTGATTGCTGCTGTAGATAATGATGCTGCCTCAAGCAGCTAATCCAGCTGTTCTCGCAGTGGCCCAGAGCAACATGGTATAACTTCTTAAGACATTTCATCTCTGGAGACAGAATGATTTTGCACATGACTAGTAGCATTCTCAGAATGCACAAGAATTACAATTCCCTGAATACCCAGCAAGCATAATTATAATCATGTTGGTTGGAACGTAAGAGTTGTAGCCTCAACACATCTGGAGGCTGTGCTTGATCATATGATCTTTGAAATTAGAATTCTAGAATAAGAATGAAGCAATTATCCTGTGTGCTATGAAGAGCAAATGCTTTCTTTTTACTCTGTATTGAATTACAGGTAGCCCTTGCTTACTGACAGTAATTGGGGCCAGGTACTCTTTTACTAAGCAACACAGTTATGAAGAGCAATGTCATGTGACCGCACCAACATATGATGGCAGTTCTGCACCAATCACGTGTGATCACATTAACACCATTTGCAACCTCTTGCTGGATTCCTTACTGAATTTGTTTGCAAAGACTGGTGGTGAAGGTTTCAAATAGTGAAGACATGACTATGGAACACTGCGACATAATTATGAGCCAGTTGCCAAGTGCATGAATTACAATCACATCACTGTAGGGACAGTGCAAAAATCACAACGAGGACCAATTGTAACCCCGCCCCCCACCCTCGTTCAGTGCCGGTGTCACTTTGAACAATCACTGAACAAGTGGTTAGATGAGGACTATCTGTATATTTTTTGGACATTAAATCTCTAAGGAACAAAATCTTTAAAGAAATAAAAATGGAAAATTGCACTGTTCTAATTGCAGTGGTTTTCAAAACTGCATATGGCCCATTATGAACATACTGTATATTATTCATATTTATTCTATGAATAGAATAACTCATAAAATATTTATAATACTTTTAGCTTCAAAGACATGTCAGAAAACAACATTTTTCTCTTATTTGGGAAAGATACTTACACCTTTATCTCCTTCATCTGCTGACTTGTCTTCTTCACCATCATCTGTCAATACACAAGACATAAAACCATGTGAATGCATGGCTTCTATTCTTCAACAGTCCAAACAACAGTATCAGTTTAAAGCAATAGTACCGTTATTTCTCACTCACTGATTAAAAACTGCACAAGATCTCTTTTCTGAACCAGTTTTTATCTAGATATGAAAAATTATAATTATTAAAAGTGAATAAATTATAAAAAAAATGACAGTGCTGTGAAGTTCTGAGTTTCAGAAAAGCATTTCTACTGAATGTGGATGTTGCCAAGGTATAATAGATTAGAAGCTAGGTATTAGGCTCAGCAAATAACGCATCCAGATCTCAAAATAAATTGAATGTTTACCATTGTCAGAGTCATCTCTTTCACTTTCTGTCTTTGCCTGCTTGCTGTCAGGTTCCTCTCCACTTTGGGGTTGTTTCCGCTTGTATAACCCGCCTTCATTATCTGAACGCCCACCCAGACGACCACGAAAAGCTCTCCTCTTGGGCTAGGGACAAGTTGAAGAAAACATTCTTGGCCCATTTATTGACACCAGCAGTGTACCAGAGAAGATTTTAAGAATGCTTCTTGCTATTCCTTGCTGATCCTATCAATATTATTTCCGATGAAAAATTAAAAATTGCAAGGAAAAACAAAAAATAAATTGGTATGCATTTGACAATGTAAAAAGGATAAGACTATAACAACTTTCTTAGTTACTAAAGTAATCTCATTTATAATTATTAAAATAGCTAGGAGAGTACCCAGTATTATCATGTTAAACTTACTCTGCCACGTGTTCTGCCGAATCCATAGGGCATGTTCCCAGGAATCCTTCCCATTCCTTGCATTCCCATCATGCCATAATCATAATCCCCATAGTTGCCATACTCTCCATAGTCGCCATAGTCTCCATAATCACCATAATCCCTATACTCAGGGACAAGTGCTCGAGAAAAGAGTGATGGAAGCCTGTTGTGTCCAGGTCCTCCCATATTCCTCCCGCCCATGTAATTCATTTCATTCCAGTGTGTAGACAGCCGTTCTGTACTTGAGGGCATGAAGTGGTCACGATTGAAAGTGTTTGGACGACCTCGATTTTGGACCCTCCCTCTAACAAAACCATAGTTGTTTCCTCTGTTACCAGGTTGATCTCTGCGGTTACCAGGACCATCATAGTGACTTCCAAAAGTATCATTCCGATCTAATCCAATTTCATTATAGTCATAGCTGGTTCTGTACAGATCACGGTCAGGAACTGCGGCTCTAGAGTCGTATGATTCAAAAGACTCAAATCTGAAAGAGCTGTATCACAAGTAAAGAATCCAGTCAGTAACTAGGAGAGATTTTAAAGAACTACCAATTCCCATGTTGGGGATGTTCCAGTTTAGTTGTAACAATAGTCTATTCAACAGCCAGTGATGTTGAACCTATGGCACACATGCCCAAAGTGGCACACGGAGCCATGTTGCCCGACATGCCAGCCGTTGCCCAGCCCAGCTCCACTGCACATGGGCGCACGACCGCCGGGTTTCTAGCCCAAAACACCCCCGAAAAACAGCTGTTTTTCGGCTTTTTTGGGCTAGAAATCCCGGGGGTCACGCACGCATGTGCGGGGGTGTCGTGCGCGCATGCACGGGGGAACATGTTGCATTGTGTGTGGGGGACACATGGGAGCGCAGGCGCACAAGCGATTTGGCACACAAACCGAAAAAGGTTCAACATCACTGCTCTAAGCAGTCAGAACTGATAACATGGGCAAAACAGATTCCTCATCTGAGGTATTGGATAACAGTTTTATACACTTTATAAGATTTATGAGCAAATACTCCATATTTTTATCAGGGGCTCATGGCAGTGAGATCTTGAGGAGACCCGAACTCATTGGCAATGAACAAGGACATACATTCAATTTCCCAGCTACTAAGATAGTTGGCCATGCAATTACAAAGACAGCCAGGGAAGTGATTGAAGCCTGGGAAATTAGGCCCCTTGTCAGTCAATAGGAGTGCTGATTTACCACCAGCTTATCAGGTACTTAGGAGGCAGGGATTGGCAGCCCAAGGAAACAGCCAATTGCCAGTCATTAACACACAAATCAACTAATAGGAAGGCACCACATAAATACAACTCATAGAGCAGCCCAAAGCACTATTCCAATAGAGAGAAGTTCCCTGAAGATGTTGTAACACGAGTCTGAAGGAAGAGTAAACCTCTGGTCCCGGTGACTGACTCAGACTGGATCTTGCTCAAGGCAGTATACAGAACACTCTATCCCCTCATTGCACCCACAACTATTCTGATAGGTTGGACTGAAGATAGTATCTGTCCAGTGCAAGCTTCCAGGGTCACTTTGGATCTTCCAACACCTTTTCCACCACACCATACTGGCAGTTCCATTATTTTTTCCCCATGGATTGCTACCAATTTTTCTGTTGAGTTATCTGAAGGGTCAGAAAGGAAGGCCTATGACCAAGAAATCCACTCAGATTATTTTCGCTTTCCTACAGTTTTCTTATTTTAAAATAATATTATATAATATTTATATTTAATTTTTTTTTAAAAATACCTGGGTAGCAACTTTAAGGGGACCATTATTCTAAAAGGCTGTAATGATTGCTCTGGAGAAGCAGGTCACTATTTACTACGGGTTGAAACAGTGTAATAATTCAGATTTGATTTGGCAAAGACACTTCAAAATGTGCAGGATGGCAATCTCAAAACCAGTTATGTGACTCATTATTAGCGTTGTGCAATCAATTATTGGTGAAACATTTGCATTCTAATCATTATGAAACACTTCTTCCAATCAATCCTGAAGCACTATACCACTGTAATAGAGAAAGGAAGTTCCTGTATCAATATATGAAATAGCAATTACTGCTTTCCTTGGAATAACCTAGCCTTCCATCAGAACAAATGTTTTGGCTATTTGGAGCTCTCTCTCCCTGTGTGTGTGTGTGTGTGTGTGTGAGAGACAGACAGACAGACAGACAGACAGACAGACAGACCAATCTTCATTTATGACAATTGCCTGGCCAAATTGCTGTGGCTTTCTTGGCAATATTTTTGGAAGTGTTTGGCCTTCCTAGGGGTGAAAAGAAATGATTCTCTCAAGTCACCTAGCTGCCTTCTGCCTAAAGAGGGACTAAAATGTAGCTTCCTGGTTTCTAGCCTGATATCTTTAAAGACTATATCAAAGTGGCTTTCTTTGGACTAATCTATGCAGGCAAAACAACATTATCCCATCAGTTATTTTACTGCAAAAATCAACTCTTAAAAATTGATTAAAAAATAAAATTTAAATTACCTTCCCTGATCTTCCATGCCTTCTCCAGCATTGCCACTGCTTTCCTTTGATAGCATATCCAAACGCTGGTTTATTTTTGCTATGATGGAATCAGAGTTTTCTGCTTCCATTGTTCCAGTATTATAATTTACAACTGGCATACTAGTACCCATTGTCATGTCAGAAGCTTTAGACGTATTCCAGGTAGTTGGGGGAACAGTAGCATCATAGTTATATGTGGGATCCGTGGTAGTATTACTGGCTTGAGCACCATAATAATCATAACCTTCATAACCTGGTTAAAAAAGAAAGATAAGTCTAGGTTGCACAATCAACAAAAACAGAACTTAAAAGCTTGCACCCAAATTAATGGAAACCAACTCCACATCAAAAATCATACACACCTTCAAATACAACAGACAGAAATATTTATTAGCTTAATGCTGTTCATTGTTTTAAGACCAGGGTCTGTGTTAAACAACATGCCCATAGATGTACAGTATGAGGCAGAGACAATACTTTTAAAAATATAACTATCACAGAACTGTCATAAATGTTCATAAAAGAACATTTATGCATAGCTTCTTGAAAGGCATTCAAAAATAATGTTAGAAAGTACTTATTACTTTTACAGAAAGACTAGTGGAAGCTTAGAGCCAGCTTCCAGTAGAGGTAGTGAGTCAATTATCAGTAACTGAGTTTAAGCATGCTTGGGATAAACATATATCTATCATCCGTCAAAAATTAAAAAATAAATAATAATAATAAAATAAATAAGTAAAAAATAATTAACAATTAATAAATAAATAAATAATAAATAAAAAGAAAACAAAAATGAAAAATTCAAAGGGCAGACTCAATGGACCACTGGGTTTTTTTCAGCCATCAGTTTTCTGTGTTTCTAAGGATAAAATACAAAAGTATAAACTGCAGTGGATCAAAATATGTCCAACATATCTTGATGGCACCTATCAGCCTCCTTGACACACCAGAACTTTTAAAGTATTATTTTAGTATAACAAAAGAATCATATTTATTTGGAGCAATACTTATGGTCCCATATAAGTTTCAATGGGATGGTAAAGAATACCTTAGGGGCGTAATGCACCTTCTAGTAAATCCAGTAGACACCTGATGAGTCTGAAACTTTCCTGGAACCCATTGCCACACCTTCCCTTTGCCATATGCTACTATTAGGTAATACTTTGAGACAGAGTTCAAAATTACAAAGACATGGATTTATGTAGCTTATATAAGTAAAGTGGATGTCACTTTATTTCTAAAAAAAGTTGGGAAATGCCTCAGATTCTCTTTCAGTAAAAAGCAAAACTTTGGAAAAGTAAGCAAAACACATACCTTGCCAACTTCCCATGTTCGTGGCATATGTACCTTAGTGAGACACAGAAACAAAGTTTATTTAAACACATCAAGTTTTTTTATTTAACAAATGTACATAGCCACTCATCCATCCAAAGAACAGAAATAAATATTTCAACCCAAATGTATAAATCAATTAAAAAAATGGGTAAAATTTCATTATCAACACACTCAACCACAGCCATACTAGGCCCAAATGCCACCAACATTATTTTGACTTTAGAGCCTGGGGAATTGCCAATATTCACAGGCTAACAGGGTCAGTGCTATTTGTAACTCCAAAGGGAACTTTTGCTTTGTCTTCTTGTGATGCTCTAGGCATCTGTTATGCTGCTTCATCTCCTGGTTCCTCTGAAAACCAGGGAGCTCTCTAAGATAAACATGCATAGAGAATCTGCATAAGCTCTATGTGGTCTAAGGCAGAGGTCCCCAATCTCTGGGCCATGGCCCAATAGAGAGCTGTGAGCTGTTTGCAAATCGCAGGTGAGTGCGCACACACACGCATCTCCCCTTGCACAAGCAGCAGGTGAGCGCGTGCATGGACTCCAATTGCGTGAGTGGCAGGCACATATGCACATTGCTCGTGAAAATGAAACTCTGTGCGCACTTGCCAACCACTTGCGCAGAACCATCCCCGTCCCCAACCTGCTGGTCCATAAAGCCAGAAAGGTTGGGGAATTCTGGTCTAAGATAGCTGCTTGCTAATTTCAAGCAGTGGCTAAAATCTTGGTGAAATGAAGATTGGGGTTTTAGGAACTACCCCATATGTTTTCTGAAACTCCTTCAAGCAACCTGATCAACTGGGCTTTCTTTCTTGCAGTGGGAGCAGCTTGGAAAATTCACATTAGAGTAAGTATGAAGTTATTCTTTTTTGTATCCCATGGCAAAATTTAGCATTAATATTATATATTAGACAAATCACTAGATTGGTTAGAATTAGTGAAACAAGTTATTCCACAATCTCCCTATATAAAGGATATTAAATGATTCATGTCAAGAAGCAGAATATTTTTATTTTATATAAAACCAAAGCTCTAATTTTAAATTCTGATAGAAATTAATACGATAGAAAACTGATATAAACTATATTTTATCTAATAAGTCTGGAAGGAAATTATTCTCAATATATGCCTGTGAAAATATTCTGCTATTGAAAATTCATGCTATTAATATAATTCTTATTTTGTGAATCTGGTTTAAAATAGTCATGGTTATAATCAATTTATCAGTGTAGCTATAGTTATTTTCTTACCATGAGTATTGGTGTTGTCAGTTCCCCAAGAACTATAACCTGTAAAAGAAAAGTTTAATATATTAATAAATTTAAAAACTCCACAATATATTTCTAAAATATTTGCTCTGTATTTTCTATATCCATTCAGAGGTTTATCTTCAATACATTTTGTGTATCTGATAGGAACCAAACCTTTGGG
Organism: Pseudoxyrhopus heterurus; assembly: GCA_032468235.1. NCBI lineage: Eukaryota > Metazoa > Chordata > Lepidosauria > Squamata > Pseudoxyrhopus > Pseudoxyrhopus heterurus. The sequence continues at coordinate 145,885 of JANHJO010001964.1, read as the reverse complement.
AAGTTGTGTGTTTTCCATTGCTACCAATAAAATAGAAGCGATAGAAATCAGGCCAAATGCCAAAGTTATACACTATGACTTACATTTTGTTCCATTCTCTGGAACTAATTCTGAAAGCAACATTATACATGGCCTACAAAATCTTCTTAAGCAAACTCTTATTAACCAATTATGCTTCCCAAATGATTAGTAGGAATTAAGATTCAACTCTTTCAAATGTGTAAACTAAGAATACTGAAAAATGGAAGATTTTACTTAAAAAAATAATTTAGGTTCATATCATACAATACAGAGAAACAAATCATTATCTGGAATCAAGGTTTCTTGTGAAAAGAACCAAAAACCTTTCTGAAAGGGAGCAAAATAAACAATTTATTTTATACTAAATGAATATTTCAGGAAGGAAATACTTGAACATATAAAGCTAACATTAGTACTTTGTGGAGTCCTTGGTTGTTTCCAGGAATTTCATTACATGACTAATACTTGCAATGTGGAGTGAACTCTCTGTTTATGTACAATAGCTTTCCCTGCCAACATTGGGTAGGCTGTTGTTTTCTCCTTAGTAGTTCCTTCATTAGGTATTGTTTTCTGCCTGTCTGCCTAGGGTTAATCCCCATTTATCTGAATATTGGTTGCTATGGATGATGGAGTTTTGTTTCCTTCTTAGTTTTTTTATTTACTTGTTCCATACAATTTTTATTTTATTAATAACCTAATCAAGGAACTACCAAAGAGAAAACTACATCCCCACCAACACTGGTAATAATAATAATAGCATTAGATTTGTATACCGCTTATCAATGCTTTTTTCAGCTCTAAGCGGTTTACAGAATCAGCATATTACCCCCAACAATCTGGGTTCTCATTTTACCGACCTCAGAAGGATGGAAGGCTGAGTCAACCTTGGAGCTGATGGGATTCGATCAGCCAAACTGCTGATCTGCAGTACTCTGCTCTTACCACTTGAGCCACTGCAGCTCCAGGATGCCGATGAATTTAGATGATTGCAAAGCATGGATTTACTATTCTTCAGAAAGAATACTATACTGTTCATTTAAACATGAAATAGTATTTGGCCTGTTGTTTAAACATGGAACAGTGTTAAATCCATGTTTGACAGGTCATATCTATGGTGGAGGGTCATGCACTGAAGTGGGAGAAAACTTGTCTGACAGGTGACATGTACGGTGAGAAGAGGTTCTTTCAGTAATTGGGAGAGCTACTTCCTGCTTCAGCTCATGTCCTTCCACATTTGTTTGACCTTACATCTCAAGTAACATGCCCAGGATAGGGAAAGTAAATGAACAGGGAGGGAAGGACCAATAAGAGCCACAAGGGAATGGCAGCACTGGAAGGCTGGTTGGCAGCACTGGAAGGCTGGTTGGCAGCACTCAGAATTAGCCCATAAGGTATGCAAAATAGCACTCTTCTTCCCAATTAATAATCTAAGTAGAAAATACAGCCATATAAAACTTGCTAGTAAGTAGAAGTAGCAGAAAATCTGAAATGCATTCAATTGGGAGAGAAACAAAAACAAATCACTTGCAGAATCCAGTTCTCCTTCCAGTTTAAATCAACTGGAACATAAAACCTTAAAAAAAGCAGAACTAACATTTTTTTCTAAAGATTACCATACATGTTTAAAAACAAGTGTAGATTTTTACAGAAAACTATGGAGCCTAGATATATAAAGAGCCTATCATAACAAATTCTTGGTCAAGCAGTTCATGATTAGATGCATATGTAGAAATCCAGGATGTTATCTTTCTGCCTGAAGGAATGTAAATGTGGTCTTGGATTGGGGAAGATATGAACAAACATTGGGGGTGGGGGGATTTCTAAAAAGATTAGTCAGCCCTGAGAAAGTAAAAAGAAACTCAAAATAACCCAACTTTAATTTTGTTGGCATGCGCTGGGGCAGAGAAAACTTTCGGCATGCTTTTAAGAGTCTGTTATTCTATCCTACCCCCTTCATGGATCACTGCCTTGTCCTGGCGAAGGGGCTTGCGTGGCACAATGAAGCTGTGAGCTATGCCGTGCACGGTCATCCAGACAGACAGGTCATAGCAGAGAGCTCTGATAAAATGTGATCCACTGGAGAAGGAAATGGCAACCCACTCCAGTATTTTTACCATGAAAACTCCATGGACAGTACCAAAAGTACCAAAAGCCAAAAAGATATGATGCCGGAAGATGAGCCCCTCAGGTTGGAAGGTGTCCAATATGCTACTGGAGAAGAGCAGAGGGCTAGTACGAGTAGCACCAGAATGAGTGAAGCGACTGGGCCAAAGCCGAAAGGACGCTCAGCTGT